>ML170355.1:0-23076 GCA_004355085.1 Rickenella mellea | reverse complement strand
CCCTCCCCTTTTATAGACACTATCGTCCCCAGTGACGAACTCGGTGCTGACTCTCAGTCGCACCTGCCTTCAGGAGACTTCCCATCTCTTCATCGTACGTCCTCCAAATCTATTTTTGGCATCAGCTTCGACGACGATCACAGCGACGATCCATGGAAGCTTCACCTCGAGGAACTCACTCAACCCATCACCTTCTCTGCGAACAACTTCTGGGCTAGAATCTGGGCTAGAATCTATCAATCAGAGAAGATTTAATGGTGGTTCTGGACAGCAATGGAACTCGATCAATTGCTCTGACGGTGTGACACATCTGGTACGGTGAGTCCCTTCATGACCGATCTACCTTCAAACATTGCAAGTGTGACTGACAGTTTTCTGCCTGTTTTGTTCAGATATCGCGTTTGCACATTGGATCGAGGTGGAGAAGGAATGAAGGAACCGGACACACGTCGGGCGTATGTATCTGGCAAGTCCGTTACAACAAATTTTCCGCATAACCACTGACGTTTTCTTGCAGTATTTTGTACACTAGACAATTTCAAATATATCCCTCATGTTCTTACATTCAACGTCTTGTGCTTGCTCGGACACCGCCTGTATGACAGAAGTGCGATGCAGCCGAACGGATCAATCGTATTTCGAGGAAATCGGTCTGCCCGTTATGGATTGTGGCGCGCCGACGGCGGCACCACGTGCTATGACGTCTAGCAACTGACGCCAATCGTGGTCAAACGCGTCTTTCACACCCTCACAGCACAATGTCCGCCCGCAAACAACAAACTTCCATTAACGCGTTTTTTCGGCCGCTTCACGCGTCAACAGGCATGGACGGCACTAAGGAAGGAGAACTAGGTCCAAGCAAGCGCTCAGCCAGCGCCCAGGGCTCGAAGACTGACGTGAACTTGCCTGCAAAAAAGGTTCGTGATTATGGCGGAATCTGGCTGTTACTGATGGAAGAGCAGAAGCTGAAGACAACAATGGGACAAGAAAGTCAGGCAGGCCCTAGCAAGCGCCCAGTGGACCGTGTTGGAACCACGCCAGCTCAAAAGGTTCATAATTAGGTTGGAATTTGACTGTTACTGACAGATGAGCAGAAACCAAAAGCCAAAGCAACATGCCCTCCAGCGAAAGGAAAGAAAAGAATTTTGACAGTAGTCTGAATTCCCCAGGACAGGTGAGCCAACGTAAATTGGCGCTTTACGCATAGATCTAACATTTTTTCAGACTGTCGAAGGCGACTCAACTTCTGGCGCGGACTCCAAGCCGGAGAAGGAGGTTCAGATACCAAGGAAGAAAATACATCTAACGGTAAGTCGGGCTCGACTTGCGCATATGGTTACATTACTAACCCTCCAATGGCGGAGCAACAGCAGAGACGCAACCAGCTTGCCCGCGAGGCTCAAGCAAAGCCAGGTTCCACGTACCAGCTTCGGATGACTTGCAAACGAGACAAATTGCGCACAAACCCACATCACAACACCGACATTGCCGCCGTCCTCTCCAACATTTTTTGGTGTTTCGCGGCGCGTTTTGAAACAATTCGGGAAGGGATCGATGCACGTACGGACTCAGTTTTCACCATCAAATTGATCGTCAAGAAATCGTGTCAGTCCGACCACATGGCTCCTATTCCCGACGACAACGCCGTCTGGACACATCTCCAACCTGCCGTTGATGTTCTTGCGGACTGCGCAATGAACCCATTCCAGTTTGACGTCAATCACTGGGTTACTGAGGGTGTCCTAGTTGAGGCTGATGACATGATCAACTGTCACATCGCGGAGTATTACCTGCGTGTGATCACTTTCGCCAATTCAAGAGCACTCCGCGACGCAATATGCCAATATATTTCCACCTTCCCAGCGGACATGTCTGTCGCTATTCTTTGGCTGGCACTATTAGGACACCCGGCGGATGATATCAAGGTGGCTGTCCGGTCTTCATTGGTATCACGAGGATACATTCTAGCAGCTACTGAGCTCGTCGCTCTGCTTGACGAAGACAACGTTGGGAGCCTTAACCTTGGCATCAAGCCTGATACACCTGTTTACCTTCCTTACGCTGGGTTCACAATTGCTGGTAGTCCGAGAGCACGCCTCGAGGACGATAAACTCGATGACTGCCGCTGTTTCCCAAATTTCTTGTCGGCAATGGATCAGGATGTTTCTATCTCAACCTACCGCTTTTCTAGCCTTGACTATCCTGCTCCAATGCCCCTATGCTACCATACAGATCCTATCTTTGGCCAGATTGAGGCCATCTGTATTGATGCCTTGTGTACAGCAACCCTTAATTCAAGACACGGCGGTATTCCGGACTTGGAATATCTTCCCCAAACCAACCTTTACTCTGATTGTAGCTGAAACCCTTGAGTGCTGCGCTCCCATTCTGTTCACAGCCAAAGACCCCCAACTGACCCAATCCATCCGCGCCCTTGAAGATGACGAATTTAATGTTCTCAAGCACAGCATCCCAAAGGAGGATTTCATGGTCATCTCTACAAGAGCTTTCGAAAATATGAAGTGCATGTCAGCAGATGTGGTTTGCAAAGTCGATGGAGCTGTTCCCTTGGTCGATATTTTCAAGGATATCACTGCCGAGGAACATTCTGGGAAAACTGAAGGTACCCATGCAGACGATTCTGGGGAAGCGCTTTGTCTCCACCAACATATTCCGACCCTCATCAACAAACCCATTTCCTTCTGCACGTTCATAATGGCTCTTGCATTGATGCCACGTATCCCCATCTAACAACCTGCAAGGCCGACCTGACACCCAAAAGGAAGGTGATCTCGCCTGTGGAACCCCAACACTTTAAAGCCAATACGGAGTGCTATCAAAAATGGAAACATGATATTCATCGCTGAATGCAATTGTGGATTTTTGGGTGTTGGGGACATCAAATTGCCGACACATAAGGGAGATTGTTCCAGTTCTGCTGGCAAACAATGGACTTTGGTAAACACCTATGCAAAAACTTCATTTTTTCAATTCCCGTGGTTTGGAGCTCGCGATTACTGTGCACTCAAGGTCTCGGAGAGGCAGCAGATATTTTGACGAGGCACTCGAAAGCTGGTATTTTTATTTGGATTGTAGCAGCATCTTGCACGAATTCATTACCATGATTGAATCCTTCCTTTTCATTGAGTGCATGGAGGAATGAATGTGAAAAGAGTAGAGGAACTTCCCAATTTCCCAATTAGGACTCAAAGTAGCCATTCTCCCACGCCACCGTTCACCGATTTTTTTCGAGCTCATTGTGGTTGTCTGACCGCACAACACCAGTCCCGTCGACATGCAACCTGGAAACCGCTCAGCCTCATCTTCGACTCGTCCAGGCGCCTCGCCTCTTCCACGAGCAACGCAAGTTAACACCCAGACAAAAGTATTAGACACTGCGTCAGGCAGAATTTTATGTATCGCAGACATCCGCGGCCGGTTATCCAGTCTCAATGACTTGGCAAGAGAGGCAAACGCCATTGCAATCATCCACACCGGTGACTTTGGGTTCTTTGGTGAGCACTATCCCGTAAAAGTTTCACGTCTGCTGTGGCCTGTTGGAAAACGAAACATGGTCTGTTGAGTTGCAGTGGCCTGTCTCAAACCTTCCGGGTTTGTTATTCTGCATGTCGTTCTCGCCAAGGGTCTGCGTTCAGTTCCAATACTTATATGTTCGCGTGTTCTTCCTTTTTCTTTTTGAAAATGATGTACACCTTTCTTCGTTCCTCGATTGCTGATTGCTCGACAGACGCCAGCAGCTTGGAGCGAATTAATGACCGAACTCTGCGCCATTTGACCATGTATTCTCCTTTAATACCCAGCGCTCAACGGAACTCGCTGCTCTCTGCTGACAACCCGCCGTCGGTCATTCGATCGACAATGAACATCTCGCTCCTCTCCGAGTTCCCCCTTTTACTCTCCGGCCAAATCAAACTTAACATCCCAGTCTACACCGTATGGGGTGCATGTGAGGACGTTCTCCTGCTGGAGAAGTTCCGCATGGGAACCTATGAGATTGAGAATTTCCACGTTATTGATGAGGCAACGACGCGTTGCCTCGATGTTGGTGGTGTCAAACTTCGCATTTTGGGTCTTGGAGGGGCTTTTGTCCCCCACAAGCTATTCGACAATGGGGACGGCAACGCGACTATTGCAGGTGGACAAGGGACGATGTGGACTACGGCATTGCAGATAGGCGAACTGGTTGATACCGCCCAGCGTGTCTTCGACCACTCTGAGACACGTTTACTTGTCACACATGCCAGTCCAGGCCGTGAAGGCATAGTCGCCCAGCTAGCACTCGTTCTCAAAGCTGACCTTACGATGTCTGCTGGGCTTCACTTCCGTTACGCCTCATCCTACAATGAGTTCAGCGTGCAAGGCGACTTCGAGGGCTTTCGGAATAAACTCCTGGTTGGAAAGGAGACCTTTGACAAAGTTTGGGGAAGCGTAAAGACTCAAGTCGATAACGTTCTCGACGACAACCAAAGGTTGCTCATGGACAAGGCTCTCAGCGTCCTCGAACGAATCCCTCCCTCACAAGCCCACACGGGACCCGGAGGTATTGCCACAGGGGAGGAACCTGCGTGGAAAAACTGCTGGAACTGGAATCTGTGCGATGCGGCCTATGGGTCATTGATTTTGGAAATTAAGGAAGGACGAATTAGCGCAGAGTTGAAGAGCCAAGGTACGTGTCTCACCGTATACCGTCCTTGACATTCTTGACCGGGTTCATTAGGCTTCAACTATGCCTACCGCCGGAGCGTTACACCGTCTACAGCACACACCCCAAATTCGACAACATCGGCCTTGCCTCACCAGAACCACATGTCACCCTCCACCAGCAACGCTTCCGCCAAACCAGGCCATTTACAAGCAAATAGATCGGCCACGTCATCCGGAGCCCCTACCCCACCACCTCACGCCGGTCAGCACCAGCAGTCCATGTCTGGCTCCGGAAAAGAGACACCGAAAGAGCCTCAGTCGGCAAAGGTCAACGGTACATCTACGCCAGACAAGGCAGAGAAGGATAAGCATAAAAAGGAGAAGAAAAAGGAAAAAAAGGAAAAGGAGCGGCAAGAGCGTGAGGCAGCAAAAGACGCCAATGCAGATGGCTCAGCGGATGCCCCCCCAGACGACCAGAAAACTGATATTCCGACGTCAGGGAAGGCAACCCCGGCTCCACCGGTCGATGGTGCAGACAAACCCGCAGTAGGTGACGCAGAAGAGGCCTCTCTGATGTCCCCAACTGCCGGAACGGAGAGCACGGGAGCAAGGACGCCGACGTCTCGGAAAGCTCCCAGAAATCCGTGGACACTGTTCGTGAAGATGTCCACGCCTGCAAACGAAACAGAACTTCGGGACTTCTTTGGAGAAGCTAAATCAGGAGTCAGTGCTGGACATTCAATCAAATTATTCGTCTCTTTACACTGCTATTATTTCTAGATTACGAGGGTCAACTTACCTCAAGCATTCGCTGGTAGGCAGCATAGGATTGCGTATGTAGAATTTGGTGATGAAGACGCTATGAAAGCTGGTCTTGAGAAGCACGACGAAGTTTGTTTCTCCTCTAGCTTTTTCTGTAGTCAAACTGACGAGTATTCTTCTTCACTCCAGAAACTGAAGGACACTGTCCCGCTGGTGGTGATCGCGGAGGACCGCGAAACTAGAGACCATGCCGGTGGTCCTCGAGGGCGTGGTCGCGGTTATGGCCGAGGTGGGGGGTACGCTGCGAGAGGATTTGCTGCCGCGGGTTTGACCAGACAGCAGCAACATCACGACAGGAAGGGGAACGGTGATGCGGCAAAAGATACCTCGGAGGTGAAGAAGGATGTCGGAGCGTGATGATTTTTGTATACCTTGATTTTTGGCAATATCTTCTTTCCTACGATTTGTACCTTAAATTCATTTTAACGGGTTTCATACATATTTTCTGGCGGAGCCAGTGTCGCCGTATGGAGGATGCTACATTAATATACTCATTGCCTTACCCCTGATACGTGTTACATGATAATCCAAAGAAAATGGCGGACAATCTAGTCCTCATCATTCTGATCTTCTTCCAAAGGTGGCCACAATGACTCAACCCCGTCGCCTTTGGGCAGCCGCTTCACGACCTCCCAAAAAATGGTTTCAGCATTACGGGCTGCTTCGTCACCTTTCGTCGCGAAATGAGATGATAGTGGGGGGGAAATAATAACTCGCTCCTTCGGCGACAGCGGTAAATTTGACGTCGACAAATTCCTCAAATAGTATGCAGAGAAAGCTGGTTCCGGAATGGGGCCATTCGAGAGGAGCCTGAGGGTATCCATGAGATACGGACGCAGGATATCCTTTGGGTCGAGAGACTCATTCGCATCTGAACTCAAATTGAGACATGGCGTGGAGATGTACAAAATGTCTGTGAACAGAATAACGTAAATGAGCACGGCCGCTTAGTTCAGAAATCAAATCAAATGACTGTACGTTTTCCTCGAGGACAGGAAAAGGTCTCCTCCCCCTCAATCAACACTGTCACCACTCCGTTCGTTTGTCGCCGGGCTTCAGGAGGGAATATTATGAGTGCAGTGCTGATGTCGTCATTGGCTGGCGACTGCTGGGTCGTTGAATGCGCAGAGTCTGCATCGACTTCGGGTAGGGGAACTTGCGAGGATAGCTTTGAAAAGGCGAGTGGTTGGTCCACGATAGCGATGCAGAATGCAGATGTTTCGACGGACGAAGACGGCGCCGATCCAAGAACGTCAACCGGAAGCAACTCTTGCGGAAGGTAATCGTCAGAAGAAATAATTAAATCTGCAAAGATGGGCTCAGAAACGTCATCCACGGAAATTTTGAAACGGGGTGTGGTGGTATCCGCGCATTCATTTGTCGGAGATGCCATATCATGGATGGACAGAACTCGACGTCCAAGAATGTAAGTCCCTCCTGAGACAGCACAAGTCCTGAAAACCATTTCGATCTCAACGGACAGTGGTGAGAAAAACTTCTGGCCACTGACCTGCAATACCCTTGAGCGAGTTCACCTAAACCTCCGTAGTGTCCGATGAGAAACGGCGAAGGGCCATACTTCCCGCTGGACCGCAGATATTGGCGTGTTCTTTGAAGAGCAAGAATGGTATGTTCTGAATAATTTTCAGTGCTTGAGCCGTAGAGTCATATATTCAATATGAGCACCTTTAGGTGAAGTGCAGAGCGCGAGAGCATTTGCCACTGTTCCGGCCAGATCTTGGTTCAAAAAGAATACTTCTTCGAGAAATTCAATGAAAGGCATCTCTGATCTGCCCTCTAATTCTTTCGCCGACTCAAAGTCGCCAGAAGCGAAAAGCAAGAAGCGCATTAACCGTCTCTTGTCCACAAGAGAAATATCTTTGGATTTAAATATTGCTTCCTTGCTTCCGGGGATGGTCTTGAGTTCTCCAGACGAATACACGGCAGCTTTATCAAGCAGCCTAAACCCTCCATACCGCGCAACACCAGAGGCTATCAAAGACGTTATTAAGCTACCAGAGGAGGGGATGACGGATGGTGACAGCGACAATGAGTATTGGCGGGATGACTGGACGGTGCCGGTCTGAGACTTGCACGCATAATCACAGCAATTTGGTTTGCTTGGCGGTATCCTCGAGCACCACTGAGTCAACTCGTCTGGCGTTAAGCTTGCTTCATTGCCACCGTAGTAAGGATTTGTGTCAATATGGACAACTTTGTAGCCTGCCTTGGACAATGAGCTGGAGACAGGGTCAACCGTTTGCAACCTGTATATACTATTGCTATCTCACGCAGCAGCGATAGATTCTGTGAGACCAGTTCCGAAGACGACAACGTCGAAGTGGCTATCCATCGGGAAATGGTGGCAAAATTACCTAATTTACATATACCCTCAACTCCGACCTTAACGCCGAAGGGGAAAATTTTGCGATTTCCATTTCAGGAATCGTCTCGCTCTCCTTCCTCCCACTGAACTGACACTCCATTCCTTACTCCGCAATGGCCAAAGTCGAAAGGAAACCAAAGACCGACAAAGTTGCAGCGAAGGCGGGTGGAAAGGACAAAAAAGCTGCTAAGGTTGCTGCAGCCCCACTTCATTCGAAGGAAATCCTTGCCAACGCGGCGGTGCGCATTTGACGATCGTTCTGCTGGTCGTATCTCATAATTTTCTCTTTCTAGAAATTAAAAAAACCTGTCCCAGCGAAGAAACCTTCTTCATCCGACAGTGACGAGACCTCGTCTGACTCTGACTCTGACACCAAAACCAAAACTGTACCGAAAGCTAATGGAAAATCACCAGCTGTGCGTTGACGCTGCCTCTATGGTTGCATTATACCCACTCACGTCTTCAAAATCAGAAACCTGCCCCTCCTCCGACAGTTGACAGTGACGACGACTCTAGTGACGATTCATCGGAGGACGAGAAGCCCAAAGCAGCTCAAGTGAAGACTACACAGTGTATGGATTGTTCACTACCGACATGTTGTGTTGCTTACCTATGCTCAGCTCCTTCAAAAGCTACGAAAATTGCAACACCGGCGAAAGCCTCTGTCCAAGCAAAACCCGCAGCAACATCCTCGTCGTCAAGTGAAGAGGTCAGCTCGGAGGACGAAGATTCAAAGAAGACAGCAGCGAAGCCTAAGGCTGCCGCTGCCGTTCCTGTCAAGGCGAAGGCGAAGGATACATCCGATAGCGACGACAGTGAAGAGTCCTCCGAAGATGACACCCCCAAAATAGCTCCCAAGGATGCGAAAAAAGAAAGTGCCGATAGCTCTGACGACAGCGACGACGAAGACGAAGACATGGAAGATGCAACATCTGCACCCGTCCACAACGGTATGTATTTTCAAGTCTGGTTACGGTTCAATGACAATCTTCTAACGGTCGCATAATACTGGTATTTAGGGAAACGCAAAGCGGATGAAGCTGCTGAGGCGCCGGCCAAGAAGGCGAAAGTGGCGAATGGCGATGTGCACGCCTCGGCAGAAGGCGACGAAGCCACAAAGTCAATATTCGTTGGCCGCCTGTCGTGGAACGTCGATAACGACTGGTTGGCGCAAGAATTCGCCGAGTGTGGTGAAGTGGTGTCTGCGCGAGTGCAGATGGATCGTAATACTGGCAAGTCACGAGGCTTTGGATATGTCGAGTTTGCCACCGCGGAGGCAGTGGAGAAGGCGGTCGCCCTCAATGGGAAGGAAATCGATGGCCGTGCCGTGAATATCGACAAGTCGTCGCCCCGCGCTCCCAATCCCGAAAAGCGAGCGAAGGCATTTGGCGATGTTGCAAGCGAGCCATCGTCGACTCTTTTCGTCGGCAACGTCAGCTTCGATACTACGGAGGACAACTTGTGGGAAGTTTTCGCAGAGTACGGAGAAGTTAAAAGTGTGCGTTTGCCGACAGACAGGGATACGCAGAGACCAAAAGGCTTTGGTTACGTCGAATTCACGGACCTGGAATCGGCCAAGAAAGCATTTGAAAGCGCACAAGGCTTGGATGTTCAAGGTCGCCCCATTCGATTGGATTATTCGCAGCCTCGCTCCAACGATGGAGGAGGTGGACGCGGTCGCGGTGGGTTTGGCGGGGGTCGCGGATCGTTTGGTGGAGATCGCGGATCGTTTGGCGGAGATCGGGGGTACGGTGGGCGAGGTGGTGGTCGGGTGAGTGGGCTTTTCTCGGGGCCGTTTTTTGATCCTTACGTTCTTTCATTTCAGGGTCGTGGAGGTGATCGTGGTCGTGGAGGTAGAGGCGGAAGAGGTGGTGACCGGGGAGGTCGTGGAGGTCGTGGAGCACCGAGGGGAGGGGCACGTACAGGTGGTGCTGTTGCATTTGAAGGCAGGAAGATGACGTTTGACTAGTAGTTGATAAATTACTCTATGTTTTCTTATTTCATGCAAACCACACATCTCGTTAATCCCACAATATAGTTCTGGAATTACTTTTGACCGGAATAGCACGTTTGTTTAGTCACTTCCAACGTCGACTGCGAGTTGCGCGACCATCTTAGTTCGTAGTTAAGAGGAGCAGGAATAGCAGACTGCATTCTGCTTCCGCGTCGTCAGCTAATGTTCGGGCACCCACACCACATCCCTCAACCACCTCACAGCGCAGGAAAGCCTTTCTCAGGTCAGCACTACACCTTTTCACTCTCACTAACTTACTGAACTGACCAACTTAACACAGGTCTCCGTGCACGCATCGACCCCGAACAAATACCCTCCCCCATCGAGGCTCAGGAAGCTGACGAGGAGCTATGGAGCGAGAATGTGTATCCGACGTTGCCTGGCACACACGTCCCCCTTTCGACGACGGAGTACGTTGCATTGGATCAAGGCAATTCAACACCCCGCTTCATACGGCTCACGACATGGAATGTCCCAAGTACATCCGACCTCGCATCCACATGCCAAATACCACTTGGCGCACTTGTGCAGCCTCTAGCGGACACACACCCAAACGAGGAGGGCGTTCCGTTCATCCCACTGAACCCTGCTAGCGACGACGACGACGAGGTGGAGGAGGGACCGTTACGATGCGAAGGGTGTCGTGCGTACGTGAACCCGTGGTGTACATGGACGTCAGGCGGGTCCAGATGGAGGTGTAACCTCTGCGCACATGAATCAGAAGGTCTGTCCAACTAACATTCAACTAATTCGTTCAAACCATTAAATAAATAATAAAAATAGTTCCACCATCGCAATACGCACCAATTAACGCACCTTCCCTCGTCCCTCTCAACCCACACACCCAACTCCCGCGTCCAGAGCTCACAAAGGGGACCTGTACATTCGCTGTCCCATCTTCATATCATGCGTCCTATCCCGCACCGAGGATATTACCTTCATACGTCTCCATCCCTTCTTCCCCACTCCCTTCTTCCCCACTCCCTTCTTCCTTGTCTAAAGCCAAAGCTACGACAACTCATAATGCGACCACGAACACCACCACGTCTCCGCTATCAGCCAGCTTCTCCAAAATGACTTTTGATACCAAAAGCTCCCATGTACCACAGTCCACGGATAAACGTCCACCAACACCCATGCACACGATATTCGCGATCGACGTTAGCGCGCCGAGCGTCGTGAATGGTTACACACGGGCTGTTTGTGAGGCTGTTAAGGGCGTGGTGTTTGGGAGCAGTCGACATCCTACCGATGGTGCAGGAGGTGGAGACGAAGGACTGGTTGAAGAAGGGGAAGATCCATGTTTACCCAGCGTATGCAAGACCGCTATCGTCACGTTCGATTCTACAGTCCATTTCTATAATTTGTCGGTGCGTATCTCGCTATCCCGCCTCCCATCTACGTTGTCACTTATCCCATCCCTCTCCTGCGCCGTTTATTGACCATCCTCCATATGTATAGCCACGCCTCCCTCAAGCAACCATGCACGTCGTACCCGACATACTCGAGATGTTCTGTCCACTAAGAGACGCCATGTTCGTCTCGCCTTCCGAATCTAGGTGAGTTTTTATTTCCATATTATTAAATAATAAATGTAATGAGGTTGACCGATGGTGTTCGTGTCGATATTTGCGGATGACAGAAATGTTATAGAAAGTCTCCTCGACGCCCTCCCGTCGCGGTTCACTAATACGAATATCACGGGGTGC
The DNA here is from genome assembly GCA_004355085.1 of Rickenella mellea. Lineage (NCBI taxonomy): Eukaryota > Fungi > Basidiomycota > Agaricomycetes > Hymenochaetales > Rickenellaceae > Rickenella > Rickenella mellea. Next base: position 11,480 of record ML170355.1, on the reverse strand, counting down.
GCGACGGGTCCTGCGGTGCAGGGGTGCTTAGCTGCTCTTGTACGTGTATTCCTGTCATTTAGTCGCGCATTGCTTTAATCCTGACGTTTTGCCATTTATCTCACAACAAAACGATAGGCACCATTCGGCGGACACATAGTCGTCTTCACGGCCTCCCCGCCCTCTCTCGGTCCAGGCTCCTCCTCTCCCTCCTTCTCCTCCTCCTCATCCTCACGCACCACTTCATTTTTGTCGCCGTCTTCAACTGCATCTTTCAATACCTCTTCATCGGCAAGTACGGGTACAGGAGGTGGTGGTGGGACGGGCACGTTGAGCGCCCAGGATGCGTTTTGGTTGGACCTTGGAGATGAGTGCGCGGAGAGTGGCGTTGGTGTGTCGGTTTTTGCTGCAAGCGGGAGTGGGTTGGGGGTTGAGTTGGGCAGTATGGGTAAGTCCGACCTCTTTTTCCATGTGGACATTTGGAAGTTCTTTGTTTCTGAGCATAAATTCGCACATTGCGACAAATCACTTCGCATCTAACTCTCCTCATTGTCGTAATTTTCTGATAACTATTCTAACTAACAATAATTTATCCAGCCCCACTCGCAACCTTAACAGGCGGCGCACTCTCCTACTTCCCCAGATTCGACGACACGCGGGACTCGGATTACGTCCGTTCCCAGTTACGCGGGACATTCAAGCAGATCAGAGGGTACGACGCGTCGATTATCATGCGCTGTTCCACTGGTCCGTTCCCTCTCCGCTCATACTCTTTTCGCTGCTGATAGTAGGTTATTTAATCTTTTTAGGCCTCCGCGTCCGAGCCTCCCACGGACTCTTCACACCATCTCCCTCCTCTCCCTCCCTCTCGACGGGCCTCCTCACCTCCTCATCAACGTACGCGTTCTCGCTAACGCACTCCACCTCCCTCTCGTCCACGTTATCGTCCTTCGCCGGGCCGACTTTGTCAGAAAGGGAATACGCGTACTTCCAATGCGCAGTTCTGTATACGAGCGTGGATGGAATGAGAAAGGTGAGAGTCGTTAATGTTGGCGCCGTTGTGTCGGGGTTGGCGGGGAATGTATTTCGGTATGCGGATTGTGATGCGGTTGTCACGTTCTTCGCGAAGGAGGGTGAGTGGATGTTCTTCCTTTCTTCGTGCTACTTTGGAGCGGGATATTTTATGATCTGACACGGTGTCGGTTCTTTTGTTCTTTTAGCCATTTCGACAGCATCGATACCGAAGCTAGAGAACATTCGAGAAGACTTGACGGAGAGGTGTGCTGCTATACTCCTTGCTTATCGACGGAACTGCGCCGCTGCAACGTCACCGTCTCAAGTTAGTCATTCCGCTGTTCTAACTTGGCTTTTTCGGTTCACCTCATTCATTCTACTCTAATTCCTTCCTGGAAATTAAGCTCATCCTCCCCGAAGCGTTCAAACTCCTCCCCTTATATGTGCTCGCTTTGCAGAAGAGCAAACCTCTGAAAGGTTTGTCATTTGAATTCACAATACCCGCAGTGCTGTGGATTATTCATGCCAACTGTAGACCATAGTGTGACACCTGATACTCGCGCGTACTACTCTCATCGGCTGCTTAACATGCCCGTCCGGACAACACTACAATATCTCTATCCGCGGTTGCTCGCGCTGCATGACTTGACAGATGACATTGCCATCCCAAATTCCGTTGTCTCCGCTGTTCCTCCCCGTCCTACTAGTACTACTAGTATAAGTGACTCTGAATCCACTTCGGTGTTTGCCCAAGAACGACATATGTCACAGTTAAAATTGCCAGCGTTGATGCGGAATTCCCATTTGCTCATGGAGGGGTACGGTGTTTACCTTATTGGTAAGTTTTCATCCCGAGACATACATTGTTGTGAAGTGGTGACAGTTGTGAGGTAAGATAATGAAGAGACAATGGTTCTTTGGGTTGGCACCAGTGTATCCCCTGCACTCCTGAAAGACCTGATGGACTGTGACAATCTCCTCCAGCTGGACACACTGAATGTAAGTTTAGTCCTATGTCATTGTTGTTCAAGCTGATGATGTCTTCAACTTGGACCTGTACAGCCCCACATTCCAAACCTTCCAACACTCATTTCTAAACAAGTACACACTGTCCTTGCATCACGAAAGGCTTTGCGGGGTGGTTCACCACCACCAAAATTCATGATTGCAAGGCAGAACTTGGATGCTTCAGAAATTGAGTTTAGTGATATGCTAGTGGAGGACACAAATAATGGTGCCATGTCATATCTTGATTGTGAGTTCTTCTTTCCTCGTCTTGTTTGGCAACTGCTGTTATGGTACTTTGTATTGATATGAATCTGTTTATCAATTTTAGATCTATGCTTTGTTCACAAGCAAATCAATGTTGCAGTGTGTTAATTTATTTTCAATTTATAAATTTGGCCAAGCATTGACTATCTCTTGGTAGCTGACAAGTGGAACATCCATTGGCAATGGTGGGAGTGGATTTGGACTACGTGGAACTCCCTGGTAGACATAAATAAATGTTTAAGCAAATCCAGCTGCTGGTTGAGCATACATTTAATATTAGCGGAAATTTGACAATGTTGCACTTCTGCCAACTCCATTTGTGATAAGGTGATACTATAATTCCTGATATGACAGAATTGTACTAGACTCATGACCAGTCTCTCTACAGAGTAGTCATAAATCCGAGGGAGCGAGCACAATGTGAGGTATATTATGGTGAGGAAGTTTAGGGTAGATGATGTTGGGTCACGTGTCATTAATTATTAGGACTTACTCTGTATAGATACTGGTACCACTCAATCAGAAATGAGTACAGTACCCCTTTCAAACTCTGATTAGTGCTGTGGCGCCGTTGTAAATCCCTCGCATCTTGATACCACTGGATAAGGCTGCACACAAGTCCCTATGACCTGTGGGTCACACAGGTTGAGTCCCAAAACTTTCTTCAAAATGATAACCTGGATCTGTTCCCACGGATCCCAAATCATGATTTACCTGTCATTTACCTGTGAAATCACAGGTATACCTGGCTGGACAGGTCAATTTTGAAAAAAATTGTGACCTGGATCCGTGGGAAACAAGTCTGGATCCAGATCCAGATGCACTTGTGTTCAGCCTTACCACTGGACAATGGCAACTCATATGTCGCTTTTGGTAGCTTGTACACATCATATCAATCATTGTACCACTGTACCGCTGCGTTAGAGCCCCGGAAACTCACTCAGTCAACCTTAACAAGGTCACAAATATGTTAGCGCACACCTTACCACAGCTGACTGAGCCAAGTCGCTGCAGTATCTTTCCGTCACACAATGAACATCAAACAGGATGAGAAAGTAATAAGTCAATGTATTTTGAGTAGTGAAGCAGACTATCACGACAGCCATAAAAGTGGCTCAGGACATCCAGTACCACAGTCAATAGTCAAATGTTTGTGTCAGGGTTTGTGATGCACAGTATTATCCTCAACTAAGGCTGAGCACAAGTTTGGGATACCCAGGGATCTTACAGGTATGGATCCGTGGGAAACCCGTGGGTATGGATCCCAACAGGTATTTTTTTGGCTAAGGTATTTTTTTCACAGATCCATAGCACAGAATTTCTTGCCTCCAAACCTGCAGATCTACCCGCAGGTTACTTGCACATTTTTTGCATGTCTTATGGTCTTGCACAGACAGATGTATTATATACACACATATATAATTATTATTCAGCAAGTAATATATAAAGTACATTGAAATGGTGCATTTGTATGCTGCGTCTGAAGATGGAGGTGTTGGTGTGGTGGTGGTGGTCCATGCACATCAAACAGGCTTGTTGGCGCTTTGGCGCATCCATGTGTGAAGGTGGAAGTGGTGGTGGAGGAGGAGACAGTGTTGTGATGGTGGCTGCAGCTGTCTGCGCACGTCAAATGGTCTTATTGGCGTGCTGATGCAAGGAGGTGGAGGAGGATGTGGAGGTGTTTGCGTCTGTCCATGCACATCGGGCGGGTGCGATTGCGTTCCCATATGTGAAGCTGAATGGGAGAGATACTGGTGGTAGTGGTGGTGGTGGTGGTGGAAGTGGTGATTATCACAGAGTCCACGCATGTTGAACAAGCGTGATTGCATACCCGTGTGTGAAGATGGAGGTGCTGGTTGTGGTTGCAGAGGTGGTTGCAGCTGTCCACACACGTTGAACGGGTGTGATTGCATACTCGTGCATAAAGGTAAGGGAGGAGGTGCTGGTTGTGGTTGTGGTTTTGTGGTTGCTGCGGCTGTCAGTGCATGTCAAACTGGCACATTTGCGCGCCATGTGTGACAATGGAGGAGAAGGTGCTGGTTGTACATGGTGAACTGGTGTGTTTGTGTGCCAGTGCAGGGACATGGAGGTGATGGTGGTGGCAACTTCGTGTCCTCTCTGGGTGGGTGCTGGTGACGAGGTTCGCGGGTTCTTAGCTGTTGTGGATGCTTGACGGCATGTCGCTTTTGATGCGTTTATACCACAGGCCAGGGTGGTGGTTATCGAGTGAGGGATCTTGCGAACCCTCACCTGATACCTTGAAAAAGATACAGTTAGTAAAACAGAATGTAATTGGTGACTTACTGTTGCCAATGCCATGGTCTCCTTGTTCGAATCCTCCCTGTAATCTCCACCTTCAATCCCATCCATCCCAGCTGGAAATGGCCACAAAAAATATCGGTGAGGGCCAATGCTACATATGGCACAAACAATTCCTTCTTTTTAAAACAGTTTCTACTTGAATCTCAGTTTGTTTCATCACACCATGGGTGTGAATCAAACAAAAGTGCAAAATTTATGACCTGTATATGTACCCATCCTTATCTATATTCACAACCTGTGTATAAGTATAAAAAATATTTTAAAAAAAGGAATCGTTTGCGCCATGTGTAGCATTGGCCCTCACAAATATTCACATGATTAAATGTGTTTGGTGATGTTGGGCAGTGGCACATTATTTGTTGTTGTTTGTTCAATTGCTGCAATGAATGAAAGCAAGTATAAGTCATTGAATTCTGCATGAAATTCTTTCATGTCTCATAGAACTAATAGAAGAAGTTTATTGTCTATCATTTGGCATAGTTTGGTGATTTTTGTTTGCTTCTGTTGTAATGCTATGAATATCATTTCAGCTATTTCACTCATATTTCTGTCAATTCTTCATAGACTTGCATAGAATTTTTGTTAAAATTTGATATCAAACTGCTTAATCATGATCCAGGAAGAAGAACTATTTAAAGTTTTTTATTTGCATGCAGAAACACAAAGTATAGAATTTTAACACTACTTCAATGGAAAATGCATCATTTTGAGTGAACTAGTGCTTTATATCTTGTTAAAAAATGTATTCTGGGGTTACCTCATGTAGGAGAAGAATGTTTTGTTGTATACTACTGCCCCTTACTAACCAGAATTGAGAGAGCCAAATTCGAAGAAATCAGTTAAAAATTAGAATAAATACAAATATCACTATTGTAAGTGAACCAGATCTTCATTTCTCATCACAAAATCTGTTCAGGGATTGCCTCATATGGTAGAATGCATCATTGTATATGTCTAGCCCTACTGTGAAGATTTGAGATGGCCAAAATAAAAATAAAAAAGTACAGAATTGAAAAATTGAAAAATATATAATGTCATCATTGTATGGGAACCAAACCTTCATTTCTCATCACATAATATGCTATAGGATGGGCTATTACGGAGAAAGCTTCTGCTATAGATCACAGATCTCAACTGTAAAGATTTGAGATGCCAATTTGGAAAAATAAGTTAAAAGGGCAAATTTTAATAGAAGTTCATCTTGTTCACTGACTCTGGACTTCAGTGTGGTGTTCCTTCAGTCTTAGGCAGTCTTCCTCCAATAACTTCAGCATCAATGTCGCCATTGAGAAAGGCAGTGGAGATGTCAACAGACTCCAGCTCAAGATCTTCATAGGCAGCAATGGCAAGAACAGCTCGAAGTGCAGCCCATTAAGCAGTAGGCGCAAACGTTTCTGTGAACTCAAAGCCAGGTCGCTAACTAAGGCCTTTAGAAACAACTCTTGCCTTGTAATGCCGTCAGCATTGCGCTTGACCTTGAAAACCCAGCGAGAGCCAATAGCTTTGCGACCAGGCGGGAGTTGGACAACCTCCCACGTGCATTGTCAAGCAACTGCTGGATTTCAAGGTTAGCAGCATTAAACCACTTGTCTGCATCAGGACGTCTCATTGCCTCAGCAAATGAGCGTGGCTCTGAGCTATGTGCACTAGCCTTAAACACCTCATCATATGCCTGTGTTTCAATCGCAACATAGCAACTCTCAGGAGTGGGTTCCAAGAGTTCTTGCATATGTGCGGCAAGGAAACTCTCCTGCCTGTCATCATCATCAACATCGTCATCATCGACATCTTCAACTCGTGGGTGTTGAGAGCCCAATGATCCTGGAGTAGGAGGATGGTTGCTGTCATCACTTCCAATGTCATCACTGTCATCACTATCACTCTCAATGACTGGAGTTGGTTCTCGATATGATTTAGAGTGTGAGACAGTGTATTGTTTTGGAAACCACACATCACGTGGGTCACAATGATGGCCAGAGTGACAAGGACCAGATGGTGCAGGCGGAGATGGAGGTGGAGGCGGAGATGGCAAAGGATTTGGTGATGGCTGTGGAGACGGAGGTGGTTGTGGAGCATTGGAACATGAGGTGGCAGAGCATTATCGTCATTATCTCCCACCTGCTCTGGCGCATCAGTATGCTTTGGAGGACCCTCAGCAGGTACAAAGTATGTCACAGACACAGTAGCAGTGGAAGGAGTGGCAGTGGATGGAGAACGCGAGGTACCGGGGAAGACACGCTCATCAAACTCAGCAGTGTTTGAGATTAGTGTCTTACGGGTGTCGGGATTATAAAATATCCAACCCTTTATATTCATCCGGGTAGCCAATAAAAATGCACTTCTGAGTGTGCGAGTCCAGTCCACAGCGCTGATCCTTCTGTATGTGCACATATGCAGTACATCCAAAAACACGGAAGTGAGATACATCAGGTTTCTTCTTGAAGAAGTTGGAGTATGGAGTGCCAGAGGCAAGAGCCGAGGAAGGTGAGCGATTGTGGACATGGACGAAGGTGTTGAGTGCGTAACCCCAGAATGATTTGGGTACACGTGCCTCATTGAGCATGAAAGTAATACCTTCAGCCAGAGTATGATTGGCACGTTCGGCAATGCTGTTCTTGTGAGGTTCGTTACGCACGGTGTGCTTACGCTGTATGCCTTGGTTTGCGAGGCAGGCAGCGAACTCATTAGACATGCACTCTTCCCCCTTGTCATCCCGTAAAGCCTTGATTTTCCGACCGGTCTGAGTCTCTACATATGCGTGGAACCGCTTAAATACATTGAATATGTCACTCTTCTTCTTAAGGCACATGACTGCCCAAAGTCGAGAGGCGACATCAATAAAAGTCACCCAGTAGCGATGGCCTTGTGGAGTGCAGATGTCAAGTGGTCCATGGAGATTAGATACAATGAGGTTGAGAATACCAGAAGTTGGCAAAGCAGATTTGGGGATGGGACCACGATGTTGCTTACCAGCCAAGCATGGTTCGCAAATTGGGTCGACAGCAGCAGTTGACTTAATAACAAGTCCATGTACTAGGTTCTTCTGAATAATCCGCTTAACGTCCTCTATGTTCAGATGCGCAAAGCGGCAATGCCAAAGACTAAGGTCTAACAGACATGTGCTAATAAGGCCAGCAAATTGCGACATGGGAATGGTGAGACTGTCAATAAAGACAGAGTTGTTTACATGAATGGTAGCTGTGAAAAGGAGAGATCCTTGGCGGCGGAAGTAGATGTGATCAGACTGTATGGTGACAACATAGCCATTTTGACGGGTAAGATATAAGATAGAGAGAAGATTATTTCGCAAGTCAGGGACATGGAGAACACGTTCAAATTCTATTTGGCGACCTTTCCTCCCACGCATCACCAGCTGTACCATTCCAACACCCGCAGAGTAAATGACATCATTATTGGTAAGGCGAATTACGATTCCTCCAATTTATGGAAGAATCGTCCTTACACCCCAAATTTAAGGACGCTTGTAACAACAAACACGCTCTATAGATGAGAAGAAATTTCCTTTTTTTGAAGTGTAATGAAATTGTAATGAAAGTAACAAAACTTACACTTAACTTTCATTTTTCTTACTTTGGGCGCTTAATTTCCCTTTTGGGTACTCAGGGTCCACCTTCCTAATTGGAAAAGTGTGGCGGATTTTGTTGCTGCCACTTGCCCCCTTTTTTATTCTTTTTTGATAGTTAGGGTCCACTTGCCTTTTATGGGTCCAGTGGCAACTCTTGCAGCCACTGGACCCTGGCAGCCTTTGCCGCTAACCGGTGGCAATCCTTTTCGCTGCGGCAAAGTTCAAAATTAGCAAGCACCTATAAATAACTGCATTTCTTGGAAATTGAACCCAAGGCCTTATGCATTTTCGCTGAGACATTTAACCACTACACCAAGTGGCCATTACATTTGCATTACATTATTGTTACTTTTATGGCCTTAACTTGTTACAACAGATTAATGTTTTTTCAGTAATTTGCCAATAACTAAAGAACTACTGGGTCTAAAATCACGAAAAAGTTACTCACAGAATGCCTGGCATCAGGGCTTCCAGAAATGATCACTCAGATTACGTGATTTCCAAAAATGGTAATGTTATTAAGCACACAATGAGATAATAATATTTGAACAAGAGCTCTGTTGTGTATTTTGTTATGGTTCAATCTAAATGGAGAACTCTGAAGGATTCAATACAATTCCTTATATGGTAATTAAGCTTCCAGCAATTTACCAGCCACCGGCAGACAATAGAATCATGAATGTTCTTTCTAATGAATAATATAGATTTACTGCAGGTAATTTTGTGTGACCTGTTATGGACATCTGACCACTCTCACATGCAGCACAGGGTAAGAGTACTGCATCAAGTGTCAGATATGGTCCAGTCACAGCAATGTAGTAGTGATCTTGAATAAAAAAAGTGTCCACTTGCAGATTGAGTCGGTTGAACAGTGAGAGTGTCATTGTCATGAGTCGATCTTATTCACTCCTTGTCTGCTTTTGTTTGCTTAATTCTCACACTCTCCGGATACATCCCCTCAATTTATGGACCCTCTCTGGACCTCCTTGCACATGTCCGACATTTTTACGATTCCTTCCATTTATGGAAGAATCGTCTTTACACCCAGGATTTAAGGGCACTTGTAACAACATACATGTCCTATAGATGGGAAAGTAATACCTTTTTGGGTGTTTCACTGATTTTTCCACTACCAAATGTTTTACTGACATGTCAAATATCAACATATTTCTTTCAAACTTTTTCTGCGACATGGCTACTATATTTAGAGACTGTAGAAATTATATCACAATTTTTGAGATGCTCAAAAATGTTTGGAAAAGCAGCAGATGTCACAAATCTGCTGTTTTTACAGTTTCTTCAGCATTGCGGCACCCAGAACTTGTCAGAAATTCGGACATGTTCCAGAACTGTTTATTGATATGATATCAGTGACTGGATACAGTCTCATAATATTTGAACACTTCCCCAATTTTAGAGAAGCACACAAAGAGCCAGAAACCGCTGTTTTTGGTAAATTGAGCTGTAGACAATGAATAGCAGCATCCAAAACTGCAAATAAATTATGGAAAAATGGTTTTATGGTGGCCAGATAGTCTATCTACAAGTTCTGAAAAAATCCTGGTTCTCTCTTCACTCAGAGAGCTGCAACCTTAGTTTGCAGCTTGAAACCATATGTTGCCACAATCCCAAAAAGGAAACTGACTGTGCAGGCAATTCGTCTGAACTCACCTCCTCACTGCGAACACAGACATTATGGACTACTTCAAGCCTTGGGTAAGTGTCAGATTTCATTTTGAATTGAGTCTTTGAACTAAGGAATACTTTATCACAGTGTTTTTTAGGCTATATTCATGTTTTAGGACCATAACCTCTATCACCACCCATCCACCACCACCATCCTCGCGCACATGCCCTCACCACGGCCTCATAGGACCCTCTCCACCCCATGACAGCTTCCCATACCATAGAGGGCCCCAGGCTATGTTTCCCCATCAAAATTAAAGCAGGGGTTCATGTACAATGGTAAGTTTTCCATTTTTTGAAAATTTTCGATGTTTTTTGATCTTGTGTGGCCCAGACCCTTTCAATACCTGCTCTGCTGACCCTACAGCACCTTCTGCCAGTGTAGAAGAGCCCATGGAATGTTGGATGGTTCAAATTGAAGGGCTGGTTGGTATTTTATGGTGTGTTTTTCATAAAATTTGATTTTTGGTGTATTTTTTCGATTTCTGGCACCCCAGATCATCTCAGTAGCACCCATTTTGACCCCACACCACCTCCACCCAACACATATGATCCTATTTGCTGCAAAATCTCAGAGATCAGTGGACTACTGCACATTGCATGGTGTGTTTTCAATAAAATTCTGATTTTGGGAGTATTTTTCGATTTTTAGCCCCTCAGATCTGCTCAGTACCACCCATTTTGACCCCACACCACCTCCACTCATTCCATATGGTCTCATTCGCTGCAAAACCTCAGAGATCAGTGGACTACTGCACATTGCATGGTGTGTTTTCAATAAAATTCCGGTTTTGGGGGTATTTTTCAATTTTTAGCACCTCAGGTCCACACAGTATCACCCACTTTGACCCCACCCCACCTCCATCCATCCCATAATGTCCCATTCACTGCAAAATCGCCAACATCGCCGGACTATTGCATATTTCAGAGTGAGTATTCGATAAAAATGTGATTTTAGGGGTATTTTTCAATTTTTAGCACCTCAGATTGTCTCAGTACCATCCATTTTGACCCCACAACACCTCCACCCATCCCATATGGTCCCATTCACTGCAAAATTGCCAACATCGCCGGACTATTTCATATTTCTTAGTGAGTTTTCAATAAAATTCTGATTTTTCATTCATTTTTGACTGGTAGCATCTCAGATTGTCCAGAATACCTCCAAGTTGGACAGTATGGCAGCTGGACTGTTCTGCTGGACTGCCTGTGAGTGCAGCACTAGTGTTCACCACAGGTTACCCACAGGTATTTTTAGGCAACCCATACCTGTACGTGCTGGTAGTGGGCCAGTGCTGCGCATGGCAGGTACGATTCCTTTTTTTCAATTGGAATATTTTCAGGATTTGAATGCTGTTCAAAATGCATCGCCACATCGCCATTCTCGCCTTACATGTAAGTAATATTGTGGTGAACTTGCATAAAATATGGGCAGCCACATCCAGAATCCTTTTGCAGAGGGCGGAAATGGCGGCGTTAGTCAATTCACAAATGGGCTGTACAGCATGTAACCTGGATGGAATTCTACATTGTATTATTGAGTGGGCTAGTTGCTTTGTAATTAAAAATTGTTACAATATGTTGACCGGAAATACAAGATCTGGCTAGTACTAATGGTAAT
>ML170354.1:8389-23402 GCA_004355085.1 Rickenella mellea | reverse complement strand
CCATTCGCGGTGCCGAATCATATTGGTGGTGTGGGTCACTGCGTCCTCGAGGTCTGCGATCCTGCGCTGCGCCATGGAGTGTTGTGCGCGGAGGTGTTCGTGCTCGGCGTAGAGTCTGGCGTGTGCCGCTTCCAGTTGTGCTTTGACCTGACGCTCGTGTTGCGCTGAGCGCCTCACTTCATTTAGCATGCGTTCAAGGTTCGCAGTCCTGAGTTGTTCGCTCCCATGGAGCGCCAGCATGTTCGTGATCTTGACTCGAAGCTGGGCCTGAGTATGAAGGACTATATCGGACAAAAATAACTTGCTTTCGTCTGACAGGTGAACTCGTTTTCGCGTTCGTCGGAAGGTCGGGAAGGTGCCGAAAACGAGTTTCTGTTTGTTCCAAACAAACAAAAACTCGTTTTTGAACTTATGTGCAGGACCAATGGGCGAAAAAAATAGCAAAGTGGCCCAAAAATTCGATGCAAATAGAAACTTGAATTCCGGGGGGCTCAGAGCACGTGTAGTAGTATTTTATATGTTTCCACGTATAAGTATTGATCGCTGCTGCTCGGCGCACTTCCTGAGCACTTCTGATCTATGCAGAAACTTCTTATCATTCTTTAATAACATCCCTTACCATTATTTGAGATGGTGAGTGCCATTGACTGGACACTCAAATTTTATGAGACCTTTGTGCACCGTGCCATTCATTGTATGCAGTAGTCACAGTCTGCATTCCTTAAATTATAACACCACTAACTATTATTCCAGGATTTATGAACCATAAAATGGTACCTGAAATGTCCGAAAGACTTTACGCCATTCGAAGCACTCAAGAAAGCGGTTATTGAGCACATTAGTTTAATGCTGCGGCGATTGACCAGCCTGAGGCAGCACTCACGTCCTTATATGCGCAAATATATAAAATATTACTACACACGTGGGCTCTGAGTCCCCCCGGAATTCAATTCTATTTGCATCGAATTTTTGGGCCACTTCGCTATTTTTTTCGCCCATTGGTCCTACACATAAGTTCAAAAACGAGTTTTTGTTTGTTTGGAACAAACAGAAACTCGTTTTCGGCACCTTCCCGACCTTCCGACGAACGCGAAAACGAGTTCACCTGTCAGACGAAAGCAAGTTATTTTTGTCCGATATAGTCCTTCATACCTGAGCCACCTGTCCGGTCTCCACCTCGTTTGTCAACCTCGCCAATGCAGCCGCATGCGTGGCGCCAACTGATCGAGCCTCAGCGGCCGCTGCTCCCCGTTCCTGCTCGCGAAGCTCGAGTTGTTTCTCTCGCTCGATCTCCATGTCCTTGATCGTGGACTCCAACTTGCAGTTTATGCCTTGAAGTTCGGATACAAATATGCCAAGCCAGGTAATCTCCGATTTCAAATCGTTGATTGATGGCTGGTCCGGGTTACTCGGCTCGAGTGATGCAGACGGTTCGATAACAAGTTGAGAAGCCCCTTCGCTGGTTTGGTGACTCGGGGATCGTTCCATGGCGTGTGTATCGGAAGAGTCAACAACAGTTGTCGGTTCGATCGCTTGGTTTTGCGCGAGGGTAATGTGGTTGGGCAGCGATTCCTCGGAACTCGGTAGACAATCGTCAGGTTTGACCGCGATGGAAGATTGTGACTCTTCACTTGCGAAATGAATATCGGAGGCAAAGTTCGACGGAGACGGCGAAGTAAGGAGCTTATGTGAAATTAAAGTGATAGGACTTTGCGTGGGTTCGATGCCGCCGGTCTTAGCTTTGTCGTGTCCACCAATCTTCAATGATATTGAGATAAACAAGAAACCACCAAGTGCAAAGAAACATCTTGCAAGAAGAAGTTCGACGCATAACAGCAAAAGACATGGAATGAGACGATCTGGAAGCCACATTAAGTTGGCGCACAGAAGTGCGGCAGCGACCTGCCACCGTGCTTTGAGATCAGTCCCTGCCGCGTTGCACAAAGACGAAAGGTATTCTCGGTCATCGGGAACACGCATTTCCTGTTCGCGATCAGTTGCCTACGAACGGGAGATGTCTTTTGTGAAGTTGGCAATGGTCTACCTTGGGCTTGGTGGACTGCGAAGGTGGGCGGAGACGAGTGGCAAACAGAATGGGTTGAAGGGTCCTTTATATAGTGTTTAGGGCAGGTCACTTAGCGTCGATAGCATAAATTCTTACTGTGATATTACATATAATTCTCAAAGTATAAAGGTCTCAGAGTGCCTCCCCATTTTGAAAAATGATCCTGCATGCGACGAGTCACGTAAACACGATTTCAGCTACACCCTGGTCGCGTCGCGTTGCGGACTCGACGCGGTCAAAAAGCTCTCGTGATATTCACGTGACTACCCAGAGTCCTCTTCACCATGCCACCCTCACCAAGGTTGAAGAGTGTTGAGGAGCACGCACAACTTCTACACAAATATCAGAGAATTGCGACATCCCAGCTTCTGGAGTTACAGAAGGATCCTGAAAGAGTTCAAGCAACGTACGATCGCGCCTTACAATCTCCAGACATTGTTCCCTGGGACGACAGGCGGTGGATGCCCAAGCCAAGCCAAGCCACGGAGTTCCTAGCTGCTGTTGATGAAGTTTTTGAAAACACTCCACCGAATTGTGACGACAAGCACGTTGTTTAAGCCAATCTTGTTCGATTGTCACTGACTCACTGTTCCCCATAATAATCACCAGCCGCATGAAGATTGCTTGTGCAGCATTCGGAGCTGTTACATTTATCACTCTAGAAGTTATCAATAAGCTACCAATGAAAATCAGACACAAGGTGTCTGTAAGGCAATACGAACTGTCGTATGTTTCTCCCGTGGTTTGCGCGATTTAGTGGTGTTAACCCAGCTTCCAGGAAAGATGACGAGCGCCAATTAGCATTACAGCTCCCTTCTGATTTGGACGTGCACAGACTAGTCACAGCACTGCCTACACGAAAGCCGTATGCCAGTGAAGAACCACCCCCTCAGTTGCACGGGCATCCCGTCGCTCAGTGTGACATACGTAGATTTCTCGCCAACCCCGATGTCCTTCTTGGCAAAGAATTCGTTAAGCAACGTGGCTCGCCGAATGAAATGGCATTCAAGGTGGACTCATTTGTCAAGTCAGTGCGCAAAGGGCTGTCATTCAAGGTGATCTTTGCCGGACAACCGGATGAGACAGAGCTCAGTGCGGAGAATATGGAGGAAATGCTTAGAGACTCTGTGATCGATTAAGTGGTGGCTCATGACTCGCACAGATCCACCCTCAATCAAGATGAAATGTATAGACTCTTTAAAAAAGATTCCTCGGACAGCGTTGTATTTCCCGAACAAATAACATTCATTGAAGTCTCATTCCGAATTTGAATGCCCCAAAAGTATGTGATATTGGACGGTCAGATGGACACTAACACGATGGAGGTCCCCACCATAAAAATGTTTGAGTGGTTTGAGAAACGTGGCCGTTGGGATAAATAACGGGCTACCGCTCTTCGGGAAAAGGAGGTAGAGTGTGAATCTTCAATGATCTGGTGCATATATGCGTGATCAATCCGCAATTTTATGTTATAATCAGATTCTATAATCCGAAGAAGAAAATCACATGAGGGGTACGGAGAGAATGGTGTGCATGTAAAGTACCTCGTGATAGGCGCCGCACGTCGTTTTGGGGGGGACGTTGGATAGCTCAATGTATGCGCCAGTCCCGATCATGATGCGTTGATGAATAATCGTACCTGTTCAAATATCTTCCAATATTTTGGTATAAACGGAAATTGCCTTTGCCTTATTCACACCGATTCCTCCTGCTTGGGTGAAGGAGGAAAGAGCGTCGATCATTCTGTTTTCAGCTACGTCACATCCATCAAGATTTGTGACGCGCCACTTCAGATCTTGACCGCACCCAAATTCGTTCTGCAAAGCTTCGCTTCAGTGATCCGGACGTGGGCACATCAGGAAGGCGATGAAGTCGTTCCTGAGAAACGTCTGCACTCAGGGTGGATACCTGCAATATACTTGCTATCGTTTCTCCATCTTCGAAGCTCGGAAGTGGATCAACTAACTCAGTTACGCTTCAGTCTTCAGTAACGCGGCGTTCTGCTTCTCAGGAACATATACATTCTTACAGCCTGAGCGCCAATCGAGCGCCGAACGCGAAAACCAGGCGTTCGCACCGTGGTCTCCTTGGTTTCTTCTGTCTTCTCTTATGATGGATGGTTGGGACGTTTTCGTGCTAATTCAGTCTTTCTACAATCTATCAACTGCGGGATTTCTCTTGGCTTGATTTATGTCTTCATGTCTATGTCTATGTCTCTCAGTGTCGAATGTCAAATTAAAAAGCCGCCTTGCTGTAGTGGACGAGGCGCTGAGCTCGGTTAGGGTTGCGACCACATGCAACATTTGGCAAACTTCTGTATATTCTCTCCTGAGAATCTTTGATCGTCCTGGCTGGAGTACCTTTTCCCGAATCGCCTATCATCAAGCTTCCAGACTTCGGTTGATGAATGAACAATTTCGGCGTGGAGGATCGTGGTGGTTGCGTGGTGCGTTTCCCATCACCCCTGCGTCGGTGCGTGCCATGCGCCGTGGGACTTTGAGCCACTCGGCATGATTCATTGCTTCGTCTCAAGGAACTGAGCCATACGGGTGTTCGCTGTTTCTGAGAAAGGCGCGTTATCTGTTGTGCCTCGGCGTGGCGAGTCTTTCTGGATCTCCGCCGGCGTGCGCGTAATATTGTCGGGCTATGGGGTAAACAGCCTAGACATTGGTACCAAAGTGAGTGGTGACAAACCGATGCACGTCATCGAAAAGTTAATTACACCTAGTAATGGAGTTGGATGTGCGCCGATACCGCCGACATCGCGACGATTCGTCAGTTGAAGGTGCTGACTGGCCAAGCTGTTGGAGGAAAACGTTGCCCATGCCGTTGCAAAGGTCATCGGCACGGCCCGGTAGCTTTAGCATTGTCCGTGGGGACCGCGAAACCCGAGAATGCACCGTCGGTCGACGACGCCTCGCGCAAAAGCAAGCGCCGCTTGCTACATGGGTGGATGCCATGGGATTGTCGCTGGTTGTATTTTGCAGGGCCATGTTGTAGCCAGCGTTATCAACAGGGATTTGTGTTTTTTTTTGCTCTTGTGAGAATGGGCGACTTGAGAAATGGCCGGGCCACGTGGACGGTTGCATCAAAAATTTACAACGCATCCATATCGGGATGAAGGGACGGTGTGACAAAGTAAGCGATAGTGTGTCACGCCGAAGAAGCACACTGTGTCTGCGGCTTGCCCTCATCGTTCCCCATGGCCGACCTCGCTGCGTCGCACGACGCCGAGCACCTCGTCGGCCCCCTTCTAGTCGCTCTTGTTTTATCTTGGGTCCTCTTCGCCGTCCTCTCCATCCAGGTCTGGTCCCTGTTCGTGTCCGGATCGGCTCGGCCCCGCGATGCCGCCGTCGTCGATCACCTCGGTTTTGCCTCCGCCGCGCCACCGACGTTCCGCGGAGGCTTGCCTTACGATGGAAGCGACTTCGATCCTTATGTCTACCCGCCCTACTCTCCGATCTCAGACGGCTCGACTCGTCCCGGCAGCCAACAGTTTTCTTTCCCCACACGTAGGCAGGGTTCGCCTATGCCTCTCGGGACAGGTCCCCCTCCACACCCACGACTCCCCCACGAAAGGGGAACCCTTAAGACTCTTGTTTGCGCTATATACGCTCTACAATTCCTGTCCTCGGTCCTTGTGACTATTTACACATGGCGGCAGATAGTCACCGGCTGGGGTGACTTGGGTAGACTCCATGGTTCCGATGGCGTATGGCTGCAGATCGTCGCCGCAGACATTATTGGTCCTCTCGGTACGTTTTTCTCTTGGACAGGTTCTAATAAATTCGAATTAATGAAATTTGTCATCGCAGTGTTTTCTCTATCTTTCCAATTTTTTGCATACCGCATATTCCTCCTCACTCCCATTCCGGGAAACGAGCGATCACCCACCATACACAAATCCCTGAAATTAAAGCCTTTCCACTCCTTCCACCACTCAAGGAATTTACCCGTTTGGGTTTACAGCCTTCCGGCGTTTGTCTCTTCCATGTCGGCTATATTTGGTATTTGTGCATTAGTCAATGGCGCCCAGGTGAGATGATTTTCTTCCATCTGTTGTTACCCAAATGCATGTGCTAAATTTTTCTTGTTGGATTAGCTATTGAACCACCCGGTACCCCTTGGATACTCATTCCCGCTGAACGCAACGGGATATGTTTGGCTGATCGGTGACGTCCTTATAAACCTCACCACATTCACCGCTTTGCTCATCCTGGTGAGTCTTTCGTCTTGACGGCCTGAGTAGCCCGATCATGTCTACCGGATGTCATGCCGTCATCATTCCACATCGTATTTGACCGGTCGGCATGTCTCACTTCCCGAGGCTCATATATCCGCGAATGCGATAGCTGACCACCGATTTTTTATACATAGCTTGTTCGGTCACGGAATCGTGCTAACTCAGCGTCAATCCGCACTACCCGTATTATTGCTGAGACTGGGTTTGCACCACTCGTAGCATCGATCGTGGTATTAATCGTGGCATTCATCTATAAGGATCCAGTGAGTTATCGACCTTCATCTTTCCATCTGCATCGTTCGATCGCATGGCCTTTCGCCATGTCATGAGCAACATTTTTGAAAGACCGATTATTTCGATTCTGTCCGGTCAATATTGTTTTAACTGCAGCTTCGCACACCCGTTTTTCAATTTTTTCTGAGAGTCGTTCTAAGTTACTGACGCGCCTCACCCTACCAGAGAAAAATTGGTACGGCACCCATAGTTCCCGCTCTCGTCCTACCGGGCCTCTACGCAATCACGGTGCTCTACACGCTCAGCCAACCACCACAAACACATGCTCAGGTCCTCGGGATCTCCAAGTGTGCTTCCTCACTCCGAAGCAGCAATGGATGCGACGACGCGCCGAGAAGTACAACGACGACTACGTCCCTTCCGTTCACCCATTTCAATAGTAATGATCTGGAAAATGGAACCGGGTCCATGAGGAGTGCGGATATGAAGTTCGCGCCTTCACCTGCTCCGGCTGTTCCGGCGAGAACCTCGGCGAAAAAGCTGTTTGGTTTTGATTTGTCGAGGAAGGGTGCTGCTGCGTCGAGGACTCCAGATCGTGTAGAATCCCCTGCAGGGGAGGCGATGGGGAACGGAGATGCTGTCCCTATCCCTGAAAAGGCGCACAAAGGAGTAGCTTTCTTCGTGAAGCCTCCCATACCCTCTGCGCGTCCTCGCGGTCCCCGACCACAAAGTGTACGTGTGGAAAGGGAGAGGGATGAAAATGGTGAAGGGTCCGGCTCGTCGTCGTCAAAGCAGCGACTGGACTTGTTGGAAGGAGAGGGGAGGTATGAGATGCACGTTTTCGCCAATTTGGGCAATGGGAATGGCACTAATGGGAGTGAGGAGAAGCGGAATAGTGGTGGTGGGACAGAGAGGAAGGTGACGATTGGGCATCCGTTTGGCGCGAGCGAGGATGTTGATGAGGATGAGGAGGAAGAGGAAGAAGAGGAAGGACAGGATGAGAAGCGTTGGTGGGGTGCGGATACGCTTGCTCGAAGAGGAAAAGCGAGGGATTCGTTATTTGGGCTTCAGGTTTGTCTATTTCGCTAAATCTTTCTCATTGGCGGATTTCTTACATTACTTTTCTACAGGAAAATGCAACTAAAGGCAGGGGCGAGGACTCGCGGCGCAGTAGCACGTCATCCCTCCCCGACAACCTTCGACAAGGGCATGGTGTCCGTTGGGATCCATTCCCCCCTCATACTATTGGCGGGACGAATATACCCGGAGAGTCGACGTCCTTCGGCGAAACAACGCAGAGCGGCGATGAATCACAATCATTCGAAGGAACACAGCTTAGTTTCCCATCGTTGGCCTCCGTATCCGCCACCGACTACCCCTCAACGCCACATCCTGGAGCGAAAACCCCGCTTCCACGCGAACTTCGTCTATATCGCCACCACAGCACGTCTTCATCGATACCCCAGTTCACGTCTAATCGTGACGCGGATGACAATATGAGTCATTTTAGTGGACGTTCAAGACAGCCGTACCGCCGTACCCTCCCTCCGTCTCGAAGACCAAGACATAGTAGTCAGGATTCGAGCATACCGCAGTTCTTGCGCAACCGATCACCGAGCCCGAGCTTGAAGAGCGCGAAGACGCAACGGAGGATGACGTCACCAGAGATTCTGCAAAATTTCAAGGCGAGGAATATTTTCGATGAGGAACGAGGTGAAGGTGAACCTTCGTCGCCTCCGGCTCAATCTGCACTGGACGATACGTCGATCATGATTATCTCGGCTGGGAACGGCGAGCCGAGTATCTTCGAACCGAGCATGTTCAAGGCGGCGAGCGTAGCAGCCACGCGTGCCAGCACAGGCTCGTTGTGGAGTACGTATACGTACCCGAAGCCGTTGGTCCTCCCCGAGCTGGACGATGATCTGCGAGAGGGGAGGTATGAATTTGACGATGATAACATGTTCCGGCCGATTGATTGGACGGGGAATGGGAACGGGAATGCGGGGAATGCAGCAGCTAGGAATGCTGATGATGGGCAAAGGAGGGGACATCCATTCGTTGAGGAGAGTCCGAAGCGGAGGTGGCGCGACCATCCTTTGAAACGCATAGCGGAAATGGGCCGTCTACGGCGGTAGGCTGATCCATACACGAACGAATACCCCCGGCCTTGACGCAATCCTTCACGCCTGTCTCGCATACCACATCGAGCGACCTCACAACACTCACAATGAACTGATACCAGGAACTTTTTTACGAAGTCTTTTTTCACGCTCGCTGATTATTCTTTGCCTTTCAAAACCTATCCATTCATTTCAAAGGCTCTCATCTATCCTAACATATTCAACACCAAGATCCATTTGTATCTCTAACTTGCCACCCCTCGCTGTTTCCTTTGCACCAGCACATTTAACTTAGAACTGTTCCGCACATGATGTATCATAGCACGGAATGCCACCCAATAATAAAAGATTGGACTCATGGCAACAACGTTCAGCGCATAATCGAATGACAATGTATCCGGAGATTAGAAATGATTTTGATTTGCTGCTAATGCGCGGCATTCAAATTCTACGGTGACGGTGCTTGAGTCGGACGGAATGAGGGAAGTAGAGTAACGCTGAATTAAATAGACATAGAATACTCGATCGGCCGCGCATCAAAGTTGCACAAGAAATGCACGGAAAATGGTGGCCAGATCGAAAAATAACAATACATGCTGCAACCATCGACAGACGAGATTGATTTGGTTCCCCATCACAGTTAGTCCTCCACTAAATCAAACTTTTTAACTTCCTTCAACTTGTTATCCAGGACGATGACTTTAGTAAAGTTTTCAATAAAGACGGCATGGAAGAGATTTGACACATCTATATAGACTGTCATCAAGTGCTTCAACCTCAGCCTAAATGCTCACCTTCATGAGGATATTCTGGCATTTCTGCACGGCAGTCGAGTAGGATCCAGTCAACCACGTCGTTAGAAGTCAACCATGCACCATATGCACTGTGGAGCCCGAAGCGCTCGCAGTGTTCGTGTAGGTTATTCCCCTCATGAATGATTGATATCCCCCACCGCTGAGTAGGAAGGAAAAAGTCAATGCAACCCTTTTTGGCATTAGCAGTTGTCAGAAATTCAGGGGAGATGCGGACACAGTCCCCGACCAGTTCTCCCAGTCTTCGGTAAAATTCATCTTGATACCTTGCCTCCATCGGCCGCTGTGTAAGAAGGGACCCAACCTGAGCAGACTCGGATAGCTGGACAGGCTTGAACCGCTGGATAATGTCAAAAGTAAGATCGGTGACAGTTTGCAGTGGAATCTGAGCATCGGAAATCGTGAATTTCTGGGAAATATATACTCCGTGGAGGGGCGATGCAAATGAGTAGACAATTTCATCATCATCATATAGACTAGTTTTGATTAGATCGGCTTGGATCCACCCGTTTTCATGGCACGTGCGCACAGCTTCCTTCTCTTCTTCAGTTTCTCCTGTCCCAATGGTCCAGTTCCTGAGGAGCTTGCGCATGACGTTTGTTACGTTAGAATTGTGCATTTCGATTTCATTAGGTAGTCCACGCGCAAAATCCGCTTGGCCAAGTTTCGTGAAGAACGCTTCCCAAGGATTAAGCCGGTAAAAATCTTCAACAGTGTATGCATCCAGGCTGCCATTTTGCTTCTGCCAAGATAACCGGATTAGGATATGGAATTGGGATCAACGGACGTACTTGAGATTTTATTATCTGCCAAATGGCATCGATAGCACCGGCATGACCAGTAGTCCATTCATAGACCATGTCTCGGAATCTGGAATCCAGAGGGAAACATTTGAAATTGGCCATGTACTCATCAAACTCAGGCCGAGAGAGCAGCAACCCGATACCTTCTTCGTCATCGTCATCGCCACACTCATTCTGTCGCCGTAAGGAAACGCGGGACCATGGTCCAACGACAGGAGGTACTCCTCCAGAATACCAGACCGGTCTATTGGACGGGTTGCCATAACCACAAAAGAGGACCGCGCGATACAGAAAACCACTTTGAACCTGGTCTTTGATGAAGTATTCCCATAGTCCCCCGTCCCAGTACGTTTGATGACCATTGTCGAACAAAATGTACGTGTTCCGCGGATTTGAGAAAGGATAACCCGGAATAAGGCGTCGGAATCGGTCTATGGGGCCGCCCCACTCCTGAAAAGTTCCTTGTGGCCATGCCTTCACAATCCTGACGATTGCTTCAGGATGGCGCCTACGTATGTGTTCATGGACAAGTTTCAAGAGCGTTGACTTGCCGCTCGCAGGGGTTCCTCGAATCTGAGAATATTTGTATAAGCCATGAACGGATTTGTAAAATGTCATACATAAACGAGTCCCTCTCGTTGCAAGCGCTCAAAAAGGCGCTCAACCGTTTGTTCACGCCGACTCCATATAGCTGCAGAGGGTATTAAGAGCGGTTCGTGCAGCTACCATTGGGCGTACGATTAATATCTGGTTCCGGGTCAGAGTATTCTCGTTGAGGCTGTACAGCTGATGGACGGTTGTCACACCATGGCAAAACTACTGAAATAAGAAAGCTCACGGATGGGACGTTCAACGACAATATGCAATGTGTTTTTGTTCACTGGCGCGGGGAAGTGAGTCGAGACATAGTGTCCTGATTCTAATTTTGATCGTTTAGGGGAACAATCGGCGACACGCTTCGCAAGCCCTGCTGCGGGCTCAACGATAACTTCTTCGTCTACCTGTGAACATAATTTCAAACGGAATCGTTCGTGCGTGGGTTATGTGACGCACCTTCCAAAGGACCAAGTCTTTGGCACTGATTCCAACCAGAATGCTGTTCTTGCCACGCTCCCAGATGTCTTTCCTCAAGTTCACTATGCGTTTGTCCGTAGACACAGGGAGCAGGAACGGTTGGGTATCGCCTTGAATGAGATACCAGAGTTCAATGACATCGGCCATTTTGATTTGTGGCAATCGACAAAGTAAACGGCGGAGATTTGATTATGTCTCAGATTTTCTTAGTCTGGTCACACATCTACCAGAACGCCGTGATCCATATCACAAGTCCCAAGCACATAGACTCGACATTCCTATCGACAACTCCGCGACCGAAAGCTTGGACAGCAGCTGTAAACATGTACGAACTAGTCAACTTCAAGCTTACGCTATCACTGTAGTAGTAAACACGTGCAACTAGACGTTCACTCGATTCACTGCACTTCTACAAAAACTAAGATGCCTGGCGAGTTATTGCTAAACTGCTGGATTGACGGTGATGAAACCTGGCAGGTCTTTGACGTCAATATTGGAACAACCAACGTCGACAAAGTGACCACCCTGAAGAGGCTGGTCGCAGCCCAGGCTAGCAATGCTTTCGGTCACCTTGCACCTCGTCAACTAGACCTTTGGAAAGTAAACCTCCCCTTGCTCGTCAAGAGAGATTTCGAAAAGGCTACGGCGGAAATTGACTGGGATACAGACCCCTTAAATCCTGCGTCTCAGATGTCCGACATCTTCAAGAGTCGACCACGTGAAGGCTTCGCGCACATCGCCGTGCGGGGTCCAAAGGGTTCGTATTCCTGCCTTAGCCTGTGACAACTCTCATCCATCTGACCCGTATTACATCGTTTCTTCATGTCATGCAGGAGTCTCCGGTTGGTGTGATGACGATCATTTTGTCGCATCTTGCCCGCTGAAACTGCCATTGGTTGTGCAACCTTAGATACAGTCGCGGGAACAAAGCGCCGTTTTGACGGCGGTATGTCGTTCGATTTTTGAACCCCATGCAACATGACGAAACTGACGGCTTTACAGCTTTTCCGCGAATAGTTGACCCTTCAGACGAGATCTGCACGAAACTTATTCAGCCATTCGATGATATCCCAAAGTGTGCAAGGGATGTCGTGTCGCTCATCAAGTCTCCCCTCCTCCAAAAGCTCCCAGTGAACCTCTTTATGTTTCAGTGTATCTCGTCCAAGGTACATCCAAGGATTTCTAATTCTCATTATGAACACTGAAGTCGCGTACTCGGCAGCATCCCTATACAGCAGAACTCCTCCAGCCTGCTACAGGTGAAATGGAAATGATTATTTCATATGCTTTGTCCGATTTCAATGGACAACAAGCTATGTCAGCTAGTTCGGAGGATATGCTCCATAGTTCTGTAGATGCACTGCTCAGACATCCCCTCAAAGCGATGAGTGTGCGGCTCGGTAGTGGGAAAATGCCCATTGCGATGGATAGAAACAGGACAAATGAGTATGTAATCCTCATGTCCTATGACCCTCGTGATGAAACTACTTGTATTTGTCTTTCTAGAGAATCCTCTGCAGTGACTAATCGCCGCCCAGACTTCCTGCTGTGGCTGAACGACATACTCCTGTTTTGGGGAGAGGAGAGGGCGGTCTCCGGCGCCGAAAAAGATCTTGACAAGGATTTTCGAATGATCAACCCCGTTGTTTCTGGTGACGTTAATTTCATGATCTGCTACGCGGTGAATGGGCGAAGAATCCGTTTCTATGCCACTGACAGCGATCAAAGAAAGAGTCCCACCCCCTTCCTACCGCTCACACACGAACTAGATATTTCTAACTTCCTATGTCGATTTACAGTCCTAGAAACGGTCATCAACATTGCGCGCATCATGATGACAATCAGAGATGATCTCCCCGCTGTTACCTATCCTCTCGGCAAGAGGATGATGTCTGGACATTCGGAAATAACGTACAATTTTGACGGTGTCGTGAAGAAGCTCCTGGTAGCCCATCTCCCATATTGTGAACCAGATGTGGAATCTCGCGTCAAGTTCCTCTGTGACATGTACAAGCACACGAAAGGGCATCGCGGCCTCGTCCAGGTCAGAAGCGACCCGAGACTGACGGAAAGTGGTACACACTATGTGGTTGAGATGACGACAATGGGTGCGCGACAACTACCAGAGAGCGAAGAAGAGCTTCGAGTTATGGTAAAAGATCTGGTCACTGGGCTTGACTGGTTGCACAAAGGGGGCTATCTTCATCGCGATATCCGGAATCAAAACGTCGTATATGATCGAGCCTTGAAGCAATACGTCCTAATTGATTTTGAACATAGCGGCAAGCAAGAAGGCAGGAGAAGTCAAAGACGAAACCCCGCAGCAACCTCCTTTGATGGGGAAGATTGGTTAAGAGATTGGGATTATGGAACGCTTGATGACGGCGTCTACACCAAGGCCTCCGACATGTACCAGTTGGGGAGGTTCTTGCATGATTGGTTTCGCCGCATGATTGACTCGGAAGACGGGAAAGCCTTTGTGGCGAGATTGACAGGGAAGAAGATGACAGCAGAGGAGGCACTGCTTCATGAATGGATCCGGACTGTCCCATAACCTTCGCAGCAGTGACGACCAATGGCACATGTTCTTTTAGCGAGTTTTTATTATTAATACTGATTCAATGCGGACGCAAATATATTGCTCATTGTCCATGTCGAAGCTTCGCAAACCTCACGCCGCCAAATGCTCCAAAGGGTGAAAGTTCAGCGCATTGTCCATCATTCATGGATGCCACATCCCTTCATGTCGCGACTGAAGGGCTCTTTCTGGCACCGACTACGTGGCACCCCGACCAGGACCCCGAAAAATTCGGTCAAGTTCGCGTCGAAAGCTACAGTATCGCTAGTTTAGAGAATTAAAACGCTACCACAGTCACTACTACTAAGCTTAACACTCTCATACACTCCCTCTGCACTGAAAAGACTGAACTATGACAGGCGGATCGCCTACAAGCGGACCTGACCCACCAGTAACAACACGGGCAACATCGTCGAGACTAAACGCTAGCAAACAGCACGAACGCAGTAAGAATGACGCGTCAGGCTCCAGAGCACCCGAATCGAGCGTCCATGACAGTGCGGAAGGACGCAGATACCTGGAAAGCATAGGATACTTTCAGTCAAACACCCCCGCGTCACCGCACTACCTCGCTCTCGCGATATTCAAACTCGTGGAGCAAACAGGAAGAGTACCGAAAGCCTGTGCTGAGGGAATGCGATCAGTTGCCTTCTTGCTACAGGACCTTAACGTGAGTCCAGTCCCCGACAATGACACTGTTGCAACGCAAATCCAGGACGCCATTACGCCAATTGTCAACGAGCTGAAAGAGACGCGAGCTGCAATTAGAGAAGTGACAGAACTAGTGCGGGACGCCAATGCCCGTACGCCGGATGTGCTCCGCGTGGACACGGATAAGCTTTTCAACCGATTCAAATCAGCCGGCGCAGAACTTGTGGAGGAGGCTGTAGCAGCCGCTGCTCCTCAGATTGCTGCTGGTCCACTATCAGAACCTCACTCGCAACCAGCCGCACTGACATTTGCCGACATTGCACGTATTCAGCAACCTCCGGCTCGCCATGCCGAGGTCATTGCACGTTCAAAGGGAAGAGAAAAGCAGATCTTGGTCGAGCTGGATGGTGGAGAGGAGGAGTCAAAGTTAACG
>ML170352.1:0-23897 GCA_004355085.1 Rickenella mellea | reverse complement strand
TGAAAGCCAGTGAAAGCCAGTGAAAGCGCAATGAAAGCCAGTGATCACCGGTGAAAGTCCCGTGAAAGCCAGTGATAGCCAGTGATCACCGGTGATCACCGGTGAATAGAAATGCAAGGTCTTCGCCTTTCACTGGCTTTCACTGTCAGGCCCGTGATCACCGGTGATCCGGGCTTTCACTGGCGCCAATCATTAATTTCCATTCACTGGCTTTCACTGGCTTTCACTGTGAAATATGAAGGTTGTTATCGGACAAAAATATATAAGTATTGGCAAATCAGCATTTGAGTTAAGCTTTCACTCGCTTTCACCAATGAAAGCCAGTGAAAGCCGGTGAAAGCCAGTGAAAGTGCAATGAAAGCCAGTGATCACCGGTGAAAGTCCCGTGAAAGCCGGTGATCACTAGTGATCACTGGTGAATAGAAGTGCGAGGTCTTTGCCTTTCACTGGCTTTCACTGGCTTTCACTGTCAGGCTGAATATTTTTGGTTCAATGGCCAGTGAAAGTCAGTGATCATCGGTGATCATTGGATGAATACAAATGCTGCATCTCACCGGTGATCACTGGTGATCACTGGCCTTCACTGGCCTTCACTGGCTTTCACTGGTTAATGCTGTGGCAAAAATACACTTTCACTGGTGATCGCTGGACTTTCACGGGCTTTCACTGGCTTTCACTGGCTTTCACGGGCTTTCACTGGCTATCACTGGCTGTCACTGGCTTTCACGGACTTTTACTACAGCAAAACGAATACTTAAATAGTTTTGTCCGGTAAGAACCCTCAAAAGTGATCACCGGTGAAAGTGTATTTTCGCCACAGAATTCACCGGTGAAAGCCAGTGAAAGCCAGTGATCACCGGTGATCACCGGTGAGATGCAGAATTTGTATTCGTCCAATGATCACCGATGATCACTGACTTTCACTGGCCACCAAACCAAAAATATTCAGTCACCGGTGATCAACTAAGACAACGTCAATTCGGTGATCACCAGTGATCATCAGTGAATGCTAAATTAATAGTTTGCTTTTCACTGACTTTCACTGACTTTCACGGCGCATCTTATTCACTTGGCAATTACTATTAATACCGTTAACCTCATAACCGAAATCTTCCCAGGTGATCGGCAGCAATTTGGAGTCCACTGCGCTTTCGGACGGACAATGTATATGCGCATGCTACGGTTTTTTCATTCAGTTGTGCTGTGCTGCTGAGCTACTAGTACTATGTCTGAGCAGCTTAATAACTTAAGGGCTGCGTATCATGTTCTTGAAAGTCGCGTTGTCAATGCCCGTCGCACACAACTTGGGGATTCCACTCGGCTCACTGAGCAGCAGCAAGAAGTACTACGATTCATGGACGTTGCTCGACAGGTGGGCAAGGCAATTTTAATCTTACAATCTGAGTGGATTTGAAACAAGTTTTACCAGCAACAGCATCTCTTTCCGCCCACAGAATTTGGCACACTTCAGCAAAACCTTACGCTCATGATGAACGACCTTGATCACGCAAGACATCAGTCACTGGACCCACCAGACGCCACATCACTGGCAGTGTCTTCAAGACTACCGACAGGACAACCGGGTCGACCCAAGGTACACATAGACCCGACATTTCTGGCCTTCGCACTAGAGCTTCGTGGTCCAACAAACCTATCCTCAGTGCTTAATTGCAGCAGTCGAACAATTCGGCGTCGTGCATTGGAGTTAAATCTGGTGACGGAGGGACAACCTGTCTATCAAACAGAAACAGACGAGAGCGGAGAGTCCAGAAGGGTTTATTCATCTACAACACGGCCAGTCTCTGTCTTAAGTGATGATGACTTAGACCGCCTCGTTTTGTCAATATTGGAGGTCTTCCCGGCATTTGGGAGACGTATGATTCACGGCAGATTGACAGCTCTTGGCCACAATGTTCCGACTGCACGTATAGCAGCGTCATATATTCGCGTTCATGGTTCACCTGGTGTCTTTGGTGATCGCCGCATTCACCGGAAGGTCTATTCTGTACCTGGAGCCCTATCACTTGTGCATATGGATGCACAGCTTGGTATGAGCTTTCCTCCTTTTTATATCACATCTCAGTTTAGTTTATTTGTGTCAGGACTTGTGCGCTTTAAGATGCCCATACACTGTTTCATAGATGGAAAATCTCGATATGTCCTTGCCATCGCCGTCCACAACAATAATAGGGCCTCAACGGTGTTGGAGCTATACTTGCACGGAGTTATACAGCGACACAGTACTCCCAGTCGAGTTCGCGGAGACCACGGAACGGAAAATATGCTGGTGGCAAAGTGGATGGAAGAGAACAGAGGTCCCAACCGCGGTTCATTCATTTGGGGAAGGTGAGTTGCTGCCGTTCCATGATCTATGGACGATCATTCACAAGTATCCCAGGAGTGTTCACAACACTCGTATTGAACGTCTATGGTATGATGTTACCCAAGGGTTTGGTCAGAAATGGAAGAACTTTTTCATTGACCTTGAAGCAAACCATGGCTTGGACCCTCGTCGACCTGCACATATATGGCTTCTCCATTGGCTATTTCTTCCTGCTATCAATCAAGATTGCCAGGACTGGGCTGAGGCATGGAACTCACATGTTCTCCACATACGAGGCGAAAGATCCAGAAGCCCGAGAGACATGTACATTTTCTCTATGGTGCAGGATGGACCACGGGGTATTCAAGCCCTACTACAACCACCCGATGACCCAATCCCCACAGATGAGGTTGAATCTTATGGGATAGATTGGGCCGTAAATGACGATCCAACCCTAATGACTCACTTGCTTGAGTCGAACCCTCAGGACTGGGACGATCAGAATCCCTTTGGAACTCCATCAACACCATCTCATTTATCTCATGTTCCATGCGACCCTCCAAACTGTCCTTTCACAAATCAGGAGGTGGAGTTACTTGGACAGTTACTTCATCAAAATGTTGACTTGTCATCTTGAAACATGGGAGTCCGTCGAATGGTATGGGATCAGGCGCTACAGATATGTCAGACATTTGCCGAGTCACATCCCCCATTTACGCAATCAGACATAGTTGATGAACGCTCATAGTTATGGACAATAAATAGAGCTTGCTACTGAAAGGCTATGTTATGATGACGGCTGGCTGCGAACAGCGATGGCAAGGTCGTCTGAGGGGGAGAGGGGATCAGATGCGGGTCGAGATGAAGTTTTGTTGAACGGGTCGACGGGTGGTGGTGTTCGTAGGGGCGCAAGTCAAAGGAGAGAGACGAGGGCAAGGGCAAGGGCAAGGGCAAAGGTTGGGCAAGGCTGGAGAAGGAGAGGTAGGGCAGGATCGGGATTGAGAGGAGGACGAGTCGCGCCAGGAGGAGGTTTGAGAAGAACAGTAGTTCGTTCAAGGGGGCGTGATAACTGTAGGCTTCCGTCGTTGGACGGTATTGTAATAAAAATAGTCTCCAGGTCCGAGACAAAGTCCATGAGTGAATCCAAAAGAGAGTTGTCGTTGTAGTTGGAAAAATGGTTGTGCGGTGAGCAAGCGAGCTCAGTCGTCCTTGGTCACATGTCGAGAAGAAAGGCGGAGAAAAACTGACTCTTGGATTCAAGTTCAAGGGCCTAGTTATGCGTTTACAAAGCTAGGTACAACCGCGTGAAGTTGTACAGAAGGGCTGGTGACAAATGTAATGTATCGTATCATATAAAGAAGAGAGATAGTTGGTGAAATTGAAAGGGGTGAGATGATGACGGAGGAGGTATAAGCAAACAAGGGTGAGATGATTCAAAAAGCAGTGATATTGGGGAACAGAATAATGGGTTGGATGATGAATTGACGGGGGACAACCTATGGATAACGCACAGAGAACTAAAAGAGGTGTGGATCAAAAGCAACGCAAGTAAAGCATCGTCGCTGTTCAAATGGTTCACGAGCGCGGTCATGTCGACACGTTTCTGTACGCTGCCATGATACGAGGAATGCCGGGAGGTTTGGGCCACGGAGTCGTCAAAATGGTGGGTCGATGATGAGTGATGGAAGCGATGGTGGGGTGGCAAAAAAAAGCAACGGTATGAGCCTAGTCGATAGGCGGCCGTTCATTAACTACAGCCAGAATTACAGTGATTGATAATGGTGAACTGCAGTGAGGGGGGTTAGATTAATGATTAGCAATGACCAGCAATGAGGAGCGCTCACCCTTGGGAGACTTACGCTCAAGCAGCCTGAGCCTGAGCATAACCATCGGTGGCTGCGGGGTCTGGATGATCATCACCAATAACTTCACAAACCTGACGAATGTCACGTTTCAGTTGGTCTGATCCGCCCCTCACAGCTTGAAGCTCTCCGCGAAGACGAGACAATGCAGGTTCACCAAATCGGTACGGAGGTAAGAGGTCTTTGTGAAGTAATGCATGCAGCCGATGCATGAGGTCCTCCTCATTCTCAGTTCGTGTGCTCTTCTCCTGAAGCTTGGTGAGTGCATCTTGGCTCTGGGTATAGAATGTACGCATGTTTTGAAATGTGCGTGCGTTCACATCAAAGAATGCACAAATGTCGTTAGGATGAATTCGTAAATGACCATTGACAATACCAGGCATCACAGGGTTTCCCCACCCCACACCAACTTCGGTGCACACTCCCATCAAAATGCGGGTACGATACAAGGACAGATATGCGGAACCGTATCCAGCGGTCTTGATCTCATTCATCTGGGCTTGCAAATGTTTGTAATGATGATCGAGGTACTCTGACGCATCTGTGAAGGTGTCTGCATCTTCCTCGGGGGTATCTGGCTCAGCAGCAGGAGCGGTGTTTCGCCCATGTCCTGCAACCGGTTGCGGGGTGATGCACTCCTAATGACATAATTAATTAGAATAAAAATACACCATATGATATGGCGCTCACAGGATTGTAGAAGTATATTGAGTAAAGCGGTTTCCCAACCATGTCTGGGTAACTGTCGTCCATGCTTTTTCGCTCCAATGAGTGAAGAAATGAAGGTTCAACATTGTAATCTTCTGTCAGCGCACATGATATCATTGACCACAAGCCCACTTCTTGAAAATTTTCCTGAATCTTCCATGTTTCCCTTTCATCCATTGCAATGGGTTCTCGCGAGGTTCCCACCTTCCAAAGCGGCCTCCCAGGATTGCCAAGTGTTTCTAAAGGTGAAATGACGTTTTGATTGCAGCTCGCCTGAATGATAGCGGTCACGATTTCCGGAATGGTTGGGGCAAGGTGGAGGTCAATAGGCCCGGTCACAAAAGACTCTCGTATGCCATGATTTGCAAGTCCGTAATGAACATATGATGCATGATGTTGACGAGAGCTGTCCATCACCTCTCCGCCAATCGCCGGATTGGACGTGTTGGATACTGCTGGGCTTGGTTTCAGAAGGCACCATGGAATAAGAACTGCCAACGACGTACTAGGTTGTGCCATATTAGTCTCGACTCTTCCAATGGTTTCTGCTGTACGATGCGCAATCGCAAGAATATTCCGAACTATTTGTGATGCACGAATCTGAAGGTCCTCCATTGCAACTTGAGTGCGAGTCTCAAGAGTCCCATGTGTCTCAGGGGTTTTATCTCGCTGCGGAGGTATGGGAGGCAAGACAAGAGTATCATCATGTTCCATCTCTTGCATATCGTTGTCCAAACTGTTCGCCCATTCCTGCATATTTGTGGAACTATTTGGGCTGGGTTCAGCTTCGGTACTGGTGTTGGAATCGGGTTGAATTGTTGTGTCAAGTTCGGTCATTGAAATAACCTCTGGTGATGGTGAGAGTGCAGATGGGCTGGCAGGTTGAGGTTCAGCAGTCCTCGACTGTTGCCGGAGTCGCTCGCTGAAGAGAACCACCGCATCCCGTGGCAAAGGAGCTGTACGCGGTCGAGTCGACTGTCTTGTCGCCATTGGAGTTCAAGTTGTATAGTTAACCTTAAAGGAATGAGAGGTGAATAAAGGTGAATAAGGTTTTCCAAAGCCGAGCGATACTGATTTCTTATTTTAGAACAACCTGCCAGAATGTCGTTCTATCACGTGACATCCAAGTCTTTCACAGACATAATTCAACGAGGCTTTCCGTGCCTCTGATTATGGTCCCTAAATTACTTTCAATGTATTCTGTTGGTGTTTTGAAGGTCGTGGGACCTTAGAAAATGATCCCATAGCCCGAAATTAAGCATTCTTTGCCAAGCGTGACGACTTTGTCACACGTTGTGACCAATGACTAATTGAGCCATGTCATGGTGGATCGCTCTTACATGTACAAACCGTTAGGGCGAATTCGCGGCATGGCCCACTACCATTCCGATGTAGGGTTATGTACTTAAATCTTGTCTCACATTATCACACAGCGCATGTTAAAAAAACTTCGAAAGAATGCCGATTAAATAGAAGTTACAATGAATTAATATAAAACTGAAATATGAATGCAGTTGCTCAAGCGAGCATCCGCACACCGGTTCATGATCCATGCTCGTATTCCCGCTTCGCCACTGCCATTGACCTCACTTTGACGACAGTTTGCCGTTCGTCGCCCTCGCGCTAGTGGTGGTGGTGGGTCTCAGATTGCAACGTGTCAACGAATAGAATCGTACGCTTCGCGAATGCCTCCCCAGGACGCTCTTGATCGAGGCCTGGCTCGCTTGTGACATGATCGTGAGGAGGAACTTGCTGCCTTTGCCGAGTTCACTCTCAACCCACATGTTGCCCTGCATAAGCGACACTAAGTGCTTGGAGATCGATAGACCCAAGCCAGTACCACCGTATTCCTTTATCATGGGCAACACGGTCAGCCAGAGTCCCCTAGTCAAGGTGAAGCACTCACTCTTGTCGTAGATCCATCCGCCTGGCAGAACGCGCCAGTGTCGAACATGATGTTCAGCTTATCCTTTGCAATCGCAATACCCGTATCCGACACACAGAACTCAAGCTTCACAGTCGAATCCTCAATGGGTGCTAGGCAACACGTCAGCCCTATATGACCTTTCCGAGTAATCTTCCACAGCGTGAACTTGATTGCGTTCCCAACCAAGTTAGTGATGACCTGATACGCAGGTGGAGCGAGTCGCCGATTATCTGATCCGGAATCTCTGAATCGATGTCGTATGTCAGGTCTGGGTTGTTCACAAACAACGAGGGTCTTGAGGATGCCGTAAACTGTATGCCAGAGCGAGTAGGACACTTGATCCATGGTCATTTGTCCGGCTTCCACTGCAGGCAATGAATTAGGGACATGACAACATCGAACTCAAAGAAGGCCTCACTCTTCAAAATGTCCAAAATATCATCGATGATGAGAAGCAAGGACTGAGCCAAGCTATGAACGAGTAGCAGAGATTCTCGTTGGGAACGATTAAGGTCGCTGTCGAGGGTGAGTTCCGTCATGCCGATGATACCGTTCATGGGTGTTCTATCCATCCAACGCATTAACACGTTTTCCAACTCTCCAACAGCTGTCCAAACATCGAATAAGAGAAGTTCAATGGATCTTCACCTCTGTTGACAGCCGTAGGAGAGAACGCAGCTTGTTCGCCGTTGAAGTTCGCGACGTCCGAAGACCACGACCTTCTCCTTGAACGAGCAACTCATTAAAGCTCCTGTGTCTGCCCTGTTGATCCTATGACGGGTGATGGTGGTGAGAGTTCCTCGGTGAGTCATGAGATCGCACAAGAGTGCGAGATGCCGATAGTTGACCTTCGAACCATCGAATTCGATAACACAACGCAATTCTTTCATGATGGCACCTCGCGCTGCTTCGATGCCCAAGACATTGAATATCTCCACACAACTGTTCGAATACATTCGGCGCCAATCGACACCGTTGATGCACATAACGGTTTTGAGGTTGACGCCGTCAGTCTCCAAGACCCATTCCTTCACCTGTTGCGGGGCGATCGAACCCGAGTCTGCGATGATGGCTTTGTCGAAGTTAACCAAGAAAACTTGGTCTATTCCTTTCACACGGAGAGCGACTGAATTGAGCATCGTACGCTCGAGTTGTCGAAGGAAGGTGTCTTCCTCCACAGATCCAACGCCGTCCTCGTATTTGTCGCTGCCCCCGAGAACCATACAACGAATGACGAGCTTCTCCGCATTGTCTTCGCTCCAAACTACGAATAAATCCGCTTGGAAATTTCCCGCAATCTGACTGGCAACATAGTTCATTGACATCTTTCTGTCAAGCATTTTTGAATGGTCTGGAATGGCGAAGAAAGCGTCCACAAATTCTCGATCTTCTTCGATAATGGTGGTCGTTGGGTCTGGGTCATAGTAAGTTTCGACAGCCGCGGTGACTGCTCGAAGGCTGGTATATGCGAGTTCGGTTTGAACGATCTTCGCAAGGACGCAAGGACTTTGTCTCCAGCTGTTTGTAAGACGCGGGACTCCGAGCGTGACATTCTTACTCGAAACTGGAATGTGTTGAAGTCATTTGCGTAGCTGGTTCACCGATTGACTGCGCGGCGAGTGTGCCGCACATCTCTCCAGGATGTGCCACCGACTGATTAAACTTCGTTTCGATCTCGCCCAATACCCAATCGAATGCCTCCCGGGTTAAAGGGAATTCTTCCAAAGCGTCGCAAATGTCGCACGAAGGTGCATACGCAAATTAAGGGTAGCGTTCTGCTGTGTTTCGCGGCTTAAGGCATCTTCGCCTCGAACCAAGATGTTCACCAAGTTGTTGGACGGAGTCAATGATGTATGCTGGTTCCAGATTGCTGGGTTTCCGGCGGTTCAATGTGGAAGATCTGCTGAAACCGTTATGGAAATGCCAGAAGTCGACGACGCGCTGTAGTCCAGTAAAAAGATCCCGCATTGCCTCTGGTCCTTTCTCACGGAACACTATGTGGAAAAGACCACCCTTCGACGTGTGATTCCGATGACCAGCTTATAGATATGATCTACTCTCCGTTAGCACATATAATTACAGTGAATGCGATGCTCGACTCACCTGCGCGGCACCCATGCGATCTGACTCAATTCCATACGGTTTCTTTGCTCTGAGGAATGCTACACAATGGCGTCAACTACGAATGAACGATTGACCAACCAAATAAAAATTTACGAACTGCATGTTCATTTTATCACCAACGAAATGGGGGTGTCCTATACACAAATGTAAGGATGGGACAAGAATAGTGACTCTAAACACCGAGAGGTTGAGTCGGAAGGCTGCCAAAGTAAGTCAGAATACATCACGAGTAATTCATAAATATGACGACTCACTAGAATATGGCAGAAAAGTGAATAGCAACGTTAGAATTTGATACTCGAAAATTCGCGAAAGAGAAGGTTAGACGTACCCCCCGTCGCATTAGGACCTCCTCCTGGCCTGGCGCAGGCATCCCAACTCGTTTCCCACAGGGATAGCCCTCGCGCTCGTTTCGGTGTTTGTCGTCGTATCCTCCTCCCACTCCGGGTTGAGCGTTGGCACGATGATCAGTCGTAGCTGCGAGAAGCATCTCGTCGATACTCAACGAGCTCGCAGCCGAACTGTTACTCGCACTGCGATGTCGTCCTCCATTTCGATGTACCCGAACTCTCTCTCTCGTCCCCTTTTGCGCTGGGATCTGCGAGTTCGTTTGCGTAAGATGAGGGAGAGCCTGGAACGGCGGCACTGACGGATGTCCGCTACTGCCGATTGGAGGGCGGAAAGCGTTTGCAGCACGCAGATTGATCACGCCTAGGTAACTGTCCATTGCGAAAGGATGGTCTGCAAATGCAGTTCTGAAACTTCGCGTGCTCTGCGGGAGTGTCTGTTAGAAAGTTAAACGAATGATTACATATTGTACATACCTACCTTTCCGCTCGTTCTGCTCGTTCATTCGACTCTAAGATCGCTTTAACCGCGCTCTCCTGTAGTTGCGGTGTTCCATTCGTCTGAGGTAGAGCGTTGTTCGAGGTTCCGTTGGGACTACCTGGCCCGAAGTACTTTGGAAGGTTGACGAGACGTTCTGCCTAGATTAAACGTCGAGTAGCTGTGGCGAGCTCTCCGCGTCGATTGTCAGCTTCGACTCAGTCAGTTCCGTGTCGTCGCTTTGGAGTGTCTGAGATTTGAGTGGGACTGAGGGAGAATGAACGAGTGGCGGATCAATCAACGGAACAGACGTTCGGAGACGTAAACATGGACAAGCAGCAGCCGTCTAGCGGTGGAGTTATGATTTCTCGAGCACACAGCACACTTAGCACGGCAAATAAGACATGTAAATTCATGTTTATTAGCTTTGCAAGGTAATATGTACATATTGGAGCGAAATGGGACAGAAATAGCATGAAATACGACGCGTGCCTCTGGACATTGTGCTCAACGCCGTCCAAGAGGTGGAGCCGGGGATGGGTGGCGTCGGAGGGAGTCGTGGGTGATTACATGATGCTTTTCTGCTTCGTACATAGTTTGTTAGACTATCAACAAATGAAAAATGAGTGAGAGTTCGAATTTCGTGAAAATGAAGATCAAAGCCGTCTCATTGTCGAGGCACAACTTCCAGTCTCTAGCTGAGCTTGTCCGCGTGCACTGGTGGAGTGTTTGGCGCGGTAGTCTGCGTGACACAAGCTGGCATAGGTTTGGGATGGGTGGTGATACCGGTTGTGAGAACCTGGCGAAGAAAAGTGTCAGAACAACATAGAATGCAGAAATCACGCGTGATCAGGGAAAAAAGTGTACCAGATGCTTGAGCTCGGTAGTCAGACCGGAATTGAGTCGCTTTTGGCTTCCCATTCAGTAGTAGAACAGTATCCCCAAATGTCCTCGTGAACTCTGTGGCTGATAACGTTGACGATCGGGCAGTATGTGATGACGAACGTGTAGATCCATTGGTGGATTCAAAGTCTGGTATGGCTTCGAGTGTATTCGAGCGGCGGTACGAAGGCCGTTGAAGCGCCGTTGAAGTGTTGAAGCGCACCAGATCCAGAGTTGTTGGAGCTGATGGTGCGAACCCAATGGGTTGGTGAACGAGTTTGTTAATATCGCAACCAACAAAAGCATAGCATGGAAGCGAACGAAGGGAGAAAAGGACTAACCATATCGCACCAACCCATCGGACTCTCTCCCCTCGCACTCTCTGATCTGCTTCGTCCAGTCTCCACTAGCGACGGCTTTCATGACCTCCACGATTGACCGCACTTGGTTGGTTAAGTTCATAGCCATCAGGTTCACATTGTCTGTCAGCAACTACAGCATCGACATAATCAATCAGACTTGGGTGTTTAGTGGATGAATGTGGATCCACATACTTTCCACATTCCCTGCACGTCCGCAATGACTTCGAGAGCAACACGAATGTCCTCGGAAGCGAAGGTGCTGAGCTGGGTCCACCATAGAATTGACAGTCTCCTTCAACGTAGCCAACCCACCCCCGAATTGGATCTCGACCTTTTGGGTCAAGTCTCGCTTCGCCACCGCAGTCCTGACGAGCGCGATGGACCGGACTTGATCCGTCAGACTCGAACACATCTGATTCACCTACAGACCCAACAAATTAGTTTCTGATGCACTGTAATGAGTGATGACCATTTGGTAACATACCTTGACCATCAACTCCTGGCACACTCCCTCGACATCCGGAACAACCGCCTGTCCTCCAAGCTTGCCCTGATTACCCACTTCTGAAGTGACCCGAGTGACTTCTGCCACAAGAGCATGTGGACGAATAACCATTCCATTGACCGTGTTTTTCAAATTCCAGATTTCGCCGCGACTTCGATTTGCTTGGCCAGATCCCCAAGAGCGACAGCTTTGATGACGTTGGCGAAAGACCGCACCTGTGAAGTTAGATTTTGCCTGACGAAATTGAACTGTGAAAAAGGGATGGTAAGCATCGAAAGACAATAGCCGACAATGAAACAGATGGGGCGTGGTGACACCAAGGAAATAAGAATGGATGGTAGGAATAGGCTGCTCACCGTGTTTCCCATACAGTCCCGATGGAAGCCGAATTTCTGACTGGAGGTTGAGGAAAACATTTTCCAGTGCTCGTCCGATCCTTCTTGACGAGAGCGAGAGTGCATGGTGGAAAAACTTGCGCGGATCTTCAAGGTCGAAGGCGGAAGACTCGATCGTCAGCACCGTGGCGAGGAGCATCAATCGCGCGGAGCTCTGCAAACGTCTCCAGATCCGATGCTGTATCGTTCGAGAGGAGAGGATGAGGGCCGTGGCCGGTTCGTCCACGAATGGGAGCCGCACGTTGAACAGGCACTTGGAGCTCAGATCGATGAGAAGGATGAGAAAATGATCTCTTCTGGCGCACGGTGGACAAATTGTATTTTGATCAATTGACCATCGTGATTGTCTGCAGAGGCAGCCATGTGTTCCTGGAAGTGATGGTGTTTGAGGTTGGGCACTACACCGGCGAATCATGCTAACTTCGTACTTCACAGAGTCACTGTAGGAGATAGGGGTGTTGTAAATATGAAGTCAGAAATAGGTCGGGCACTTAGGAATGGAGGGATGAATCACGTACTGGTCTACGCAGCAGCCTATATCCCATATCCAACGTCGTCTCCGATGACTCCTCCACCCTCGAATACGCATCTTTGCAAAGTTTCCATAGGTTTCTTTGAGATTCCAAGGATGTCCGGGTGTCAGTTTTGGTAGCTGTATACCGAGTTGTTAGATCTGGTTGACCTCCTGAACCTGCCAACGAAAGACTCGATGCTCTTGAGTCTTGATCGCACGAGTCGGTGTGCAGGTTGACATCCTTGGTTAACATCCTTGGTTTCTTGGAGAAGATCTAGGGAGTGAGAGCGAGATCATAGCAGTCACGAGAGGCGGAGCTGGAGGAGAGTGTTGGTGACAGTCAGAAGGCTGTATGTGACAATGGTCACAATAGTGACAAAGTCGTCAGGCTTGATGAAGAATGCTCAATTTCGGGGTATGGGATCATTTTCTAAGGTCCAATAACCTCCAGAATGTCAATAGAATACATTGAAAGTAATTTAGGGACCATAATCAGAGGCACGGAAAGCCTCGTTGAATAAAAAAACACGTATGACAGAATGCACTGTAGTTCACGTGACCATCACGATCACGGGATGGTATTGGCGTGTTGCGCGCGTTCTGTTTTGTGCTTTTCTTGACTTACCATGCCGGAACTGCGCGAGGTGCAAGCTAGCTTCATGCATGTCAAGCATTTCTTCGACGACCACGCCCAACATTCTTGGAAACTTCAATCACTGTGGGCAGACGGGACTTCGGAAGAACTTAAGGCTGCACAGAAGAAAGATAAAGATAGCTCCCTTGCACGAGGGCATGTATACCAACTAGACTCAATGTCAAAAATCACGCGCGGAAACACAG
This sequence comes from Rickenella mellea, assembly GCA_004355085.1. Taxonomy (NCBI): domain Eukaryota; kingdom Fungi; phylum Basidiomycota; class Agaricomycetes; order Hymenochaetales; family Rickenellaceae; genus Rickenella; species Rickenella mellea. The sequence goes on along the minus strand of ML170352.1, from coordinate 10,630 downwards.
GCCATCAGACTCGCGTATGGCCCCCTATGTGGTCTGAAACTGCAAAAACACGAGCAGACTTGACAACTCCAAAACCACCGTCCATTGACACGCTGGTGTTACGGGGGGTACACACAACGGCGCGCGCGATAATCTTGGATCTGGGACCATTGTGGTTCGGGGTAATGTTTATCACTGTCTTTCATGACGCTGAGTTAGGTATTGACCTACGATTAGTTACAATATCTTACGCATACTTCGCCGCAATTCTACACGCGATGCGAATGGAAGGACTTATGCAAGCTCACCAATAAGGAACGAGGTTATCATGTCGGGGTTGCGTTTGCATTTGAATCATTCGTGTTGTGTTTTAATACGCAGGACCTGGTCTTTCAGGTGAGCAACACAATTTCCATACATTTCAGATCAAGGTGACAGAGCGGCACGTCTTTTTACACAGCCAAGCTGGGCACTGACGCGCGCAGACCTTCCATATTGTGAAGGGAATGTGTTGGAGCATTACGGGCTTTTCAAGGAAGGCATTGCAGAGTGGGTGATGTCTCGTGCACACTGCCCTAGAAACGGGCTAGCAACCGTCGCATTAAGGATCGCCGGCAAGTATTGGTGGGGTACTGGCGCCTACACAGTCAATGAGGCCTTTAAGACGGCCGGTTCGTGTTCCAATATATACAGCTGCTCAGACTAACAATATGACACAATTATATGACAATGCAGGCGTCTCGCCTCTCTTGCCAGAAAGAGAGGTTGCCGATAGCTTTTTGTGTACGCGTTCTTATCCGACGAATCATTTTGGTGAGTATCCCAACGGCAACTTGAAGATGAAGGTATTTCCTTATATGACAACTATACAGGCCAGTGTTAAAAGCTGCAATACGTGATGGGAAACTGGCTCCAACCCAGGGCCAGCGGGAGTCATACAAGGACATGCTACACGTGCACGGAAAGGACCATGTCGCAATAGCTGAGCGCACACGCATACTCTGTGAGGATTACGAAGTACGTGTGGACGAGACACCTGAACGGGAGCGCGTTGACTTTTGCTGAATTTTAATGCAGGCAGCCATGGAGTCATTCACGCTCCGTGGGGAGATGACATGGTCATTAAGAGAAGAAAAGGTATATGATGTATTTGAGCCTACCGACATCGCCATAGCACTTCAAAGGGAAGGAAATCTTGGACATCTTATCTTCGGAAGGCAGACATGGGCCACCATGGTGAAACCGTCATTGGTATCAGACGGTAACGATCCATTAACACGGATGTACGCCGAACGAGGTAACACATCCATTGATACCGTGATAACCTTACTAATGACAAGTGAGATGTTTCAGGACTGCTTGACGAACCCACACATCTTCGCCCCAATTTCTACAAGCCCGTCTTCCTCAACAGAGAAGAAACGAAGACGACATGGGTAGCGACGAAAGCCTATTACGCAAACAAACAAATATGGTCGCTGACCTCTCTCATACCAAGCAACTGTATTGAATGTTCATCTGCGTATGTATGCACTTTCTACATTGGAGAAAACAGCTGACTCGCGTGTGGATGAAGTGAAATAGAGAAAGTGTCAGACGAAAGGCGAAAGGCGACACTCTTCCAGTCACTCATAAGGTCGAAACGCGTAGCAATCGGCCCCTATGAGTATTGCGGGAATGCCCAGGTCATACGCAAACAGGGAGGGGGAGGGAAAATGTGAGTCCTTGTAATTGATTACAATGAGCGGAATAGTTGACAGACATGCGGCATCATCAGCGTCGCTGTCGCCAAGAATGACCCAAAAATTCCAATCTTCTATACAGACCGGTTAATTCGAGGAGTAAACAGGAAAGGGTTTGAGGAGAAGTCTGGCAAAATTGCACTGCCAGATCGGTTGCGAGTGCCCGCACCCGTGACACCATTTCAAGACTTGCCACAGGACAATGTATTGGTGACCAAAGACGTAGACATGCCCGTAAAGAGAAGGCAAATCAGCGTGGACAAGTATCTTGCCATGGGTTCTGATGAAGGAAAGACATTCGATAACGGGCACCCAGAAGCATCTGAGGGTAAGCGGCGAAGTTCCCGGAGACGTTGAGTTGAGTAGTTTGGTGATCGTTCTGTAGAGCAAATACACACAGATTTTGTTGACATACAGGGAAGATCTTTGAGGTAAACAAGGTAAGATATGAGTCGACGCGAGGGGTGTCATGAAGGTCTGTGCTGCCGATAAGATCATCTATCTTCTCTCCCTCCTTTTTTTCTTCTTCTCGGTAATGGATTTCCCAAGTGTTCTTTCATAACTGCAAGTTTGAAGTTTATCGTGTTCAATTTAATAATGACTTTGAATAAGCTTGAACAAAGGGTATGGTCAGGTAATGTAGGATTACTCGATGTGATCATAGAAAATAAAGGACATTTACTTCGTAAGCAAAGGAGTGAAATAAGGCTGAGCACGAGTCCGGGATACCCAGGGATCTTACGGGTATGGATCCGTGGGAAACCCGCGGGTATGGATCCCAACGGGTTTTGTTTTTGCCAAGTTTTTTTTTTCGCGGATCCATGGCATGAAATTTCTTATCTCCAAACCCGCGGATCTACCCGCGGGTTACTCGTGCATTTTTGAGTGTCTTATGGTCTCGCACGGACAAATGTATTGTACACATATATTTATGATTATTATTTTGCAAGTAATATACAATGCAAATTGAACTGGCGTGTTTGCGCGCTGTGTGCGAAGATGGAGGAGGAGGAGTTGCTGGTGCTGTTGTTGCGGTTGTCGATGCACATCAAACGCGCCCATGTGTGGAGACGGAGGAAGAGGTGGAGGTGGAGGTGCTATTGTGGCCGCAGCTGTCCATGCACATCAAACGAGCTCGTTCGCGCCGATGCGTGGAGATGGAGGAGGGTGTGGTGGCTTGGGTGGAACTGGAGGTGACCGCGGCTGTCCACGTATGGCGAACGGGTGCGATTGCGTACCCGTGCGTGAAGATGGGAGAGAAGGTGCTGGTCATAGTTGTGGTGGCTGTCCATGCATGTCAAACGGGCTTGTTTGCGCGCCATGCGTGGAGATGGAAGAGGATATGGTGGTGGTGGTGGTGGTGGAAGTGGCGGTGATCGCGGCTCTCCACGCACGCCGCACGCCGAACGGGCACAACCCGCGTACCCATGCGTGACGATTGGGCTGGTTGTGGGGGTGGTTGTGGGGGTGTGGTCGTTGTGTTGTGGTGGCTGAGGCTATTGTACTGGCTTGGTTTCATAGCCGTGCGTGAAGATGGAGGAGGTGCTGGTGGTGGAAGTGGAAGTGGAAGTGATTTCAGTTGTCCACGTACGTCGAACGGGCATGATTGCGTACCCGGGCGTGAAGATGAGAGAAGTGTTGGTAGTGGTCTTGGTGTTGTCGCAGCTGCGGCTGTCCACGCACGTCGAACGGCGTTGTTTGTGCACTTGTACGTGAAGATGGTGGAGGTGGAGGTGGTGCTGGTGGTGGAGGTGGAGGTGACCGTGACTCTCCACGCAAATCGAACGGGTATGTTTGCACGCCCATACGTGGAGATGGAGGTGATGCTGGTGATGCTGGTGCTGCTGGTGCTGAGGGGCCTGTGTATGGAAGTAGGTGCCGAATGGGTTGGCGGGATGAATGGCTGTTGGTAGCTGTTGGAGCTTGAGCTGCGCGCATCGAGAACAAGTGCGTGGGCACTCGTTCTTGATGGTGGTTATCGAATGAGGGATCTTGCGAACCCTCACCCGATACCTTGAAAAAGATCCAGTTAGTGAAACAGAATGTAATTGGCAACTCACCGTTGCCAATGCCATGGTCTCCTCGCTCAAATCTTCCCTGTGATCTCCACCCTCAATCCCATCCATCGAAGCCCGAAATGGCCTCAAAAATTGAAGATTTTGATAACCAACATCCTTTGGGATGTTTTCGCGATGTTGCGGATGGTCGACTGGGCGTGGATGGCGACGAGAGACCGACGACGTGGTGGTTGATGGAGACATGAGCATGCGTGACACGGCGTGACACACTTCCAAAGCATGGAATGAACATGGTCTTGAGCTCGTTCCACGCCGAATAAAATTCTTCAGAGCCTTTATATATGAATAGACGACGATAGGGATGTTAAAAATAAATTTTAGCGATTTTTTCAATGATGCAGAAGAATTTGGTGCGTGGAGGTAAGTGGCTGGCATGAGTTGGTGTCCAAAATCAGTATGCAGTGGCAATGTGTCCTTCGCTTTTGGACGAAAACTCAAATCAAGCTTCTGACTCAATTTGAAGGCACTTAAACATTTCAAGAACACTGTATAAGTTGATTTAATATATTTCTATGTGATAAATCAATTGACAGTGATGCCAATGAATTTCCGTGTCTTTATTTTCGTTCAAGCCGGCGTTGTGCCACAGGAGACAAACAAACGCAATCATTCCAACTCCTACGTCGTCGAGCCTTGTTTGGCACCGCAAATTTACCGCCTCTCATAGCCACCTACGCACCGCTCTCTAGGATGACCAGAGCTCCATGTAGAACAGTCGAGTCGAGCAGTAAGGCTCGCTCGACGTCGACATTTCGTAGCGAACAAGCGACAGCGGGGCCAACGCACATCTCCGTACGAAGCCTTCCCGCAAGTACGAGGCCTTCCGCAAGTACAAACACATGGATCGGAGACGACGAAGGATGCGTGGGATAAGCGAAAGGGTTGTCGAGAATGGCTGCGCCGCGTTCAAACTACTCAGGTATGATTTTTTCACTTTTTCGATGTATTTTCACGGAGTTGGTGATGTATAGATCCCAGCCTGGACCAAACCCCACCGTCACCACCAGCGCCATCCCCAAAACTCCTGCCGACGACAACGAGTACGATAGCACACTTCTCTTCAACGTATCGACACTCGACTTTCGACAACCTCGCAGGCACGACACACCCTGGCTTGCACAAGAACTACCGAGTGACTCGAGGATACTAGAAGCAGCGGGCGACGGGGTGAGAGGCACAGGCGCTCGAGCGGATTGACAACCGCGGTGAGGCAGCGCCTAACGCCAACGCGCGTGCACTTCCCCTGGGAGAAAACACAGAGGAGATACAGTGAACGAGATTGCACAGAGAGGCACTATCTTACTAGGAATGAAAATAGGTAGATGAAAATGTCGTATATACATGTTGAATAGGTAAAAGTCATGAGTACCTGCGGATAACCCACAGGTACTTGTTGATCGTTCAAACCCACGAGTACTTGCGGGTTGCATGAGTTAGGGATCCGTAAGTAACGGATATCAGCGGAGCCGCAGGAAAACGGATCCATGTCATCATTTCGGAGACACAAAGATCCGCGGGTAAGAGTCCGGGTTACCCGCGGATGAACTCGTGCTCACCTTTAGAGTGAAACATGTAGATAATTTAAAAAATAAGTCCAATATTGCCACCTCGTAGAGAGAGCACTAGACAATGGTAAAACCGCTTTTGGATGCAGCCAACATTTGTGCATGCAGCCATGACTCAAATCGGGTCGCTGTGGTAGGACTGCACTCCACCAATAACATCTCACGTACCCAACGATTGATCTGGATGTCGACAGCAGAGGTGCAGGTATGAAACGTGATTTGAGGTGCCAAACCCAAGCCAGCCTTTATTCCTTAATGTCAACAATTGCGAAGCCATGAGTGTAAACGCTCACCATTGTGAGGCTTGATTGGTATGGAATGCCTAGCTCAATTTCTTCATGCGATATATTTATCTGTGGTCGGCATGAATATGGATCGCCAAATAATCTGCATGACAATAAACCAACCGTCACACCACTATAATCATCGCATTTGCGACGGGGGGAATGGGTAGCCGCAAGTAAAAGAAGTGAGGCTCGAAATGTGCGATTGCCAACCTCTTTCAAATATTCGTCTTCGGTGATGAGTTGACCTCGGATTTCAGGATGATCAACGTGCCCCTGTCCTAAAAGCCATTGGCGCATCCGCAATTCCAGTAAATCCTCAAAGAGTGGGGCAAGAGGGTGATCCACTTGTCCCTGTACGATGAAATCCAGATGATCGGCAACTTGGAAAGGATCTGTGACATCACGGCTATATTGCGCAGCGATTATTGCTGCTGGGGTTGTGTGACTAAGTTTGAACGATGAGAACGTCTATCAAGAGAAAAGTAACTGATTCAGTTATCGTAATTCAAGTAATATATATTAAACTTACATCAATCAAATGACGACCCGGATGAATCAGTATATTATAACCGTCTCGAAATGCCTGCACATCTGGATGATAGAAAAAAGCTGCGCTTTGATACAGCAGATGGTGCTGCAGCCCGCGGGTGACACTTTCATGTTCCAATTCCGAACGATTGTCGTCAAAAGTGCAGGGCTGCCAATGCAGAAGAGAGTCAAAAACTAAATCACATTTAAATAGCTGTCGTGACTTACCATTCGATTCAGCTCGCCAATCATCAGATCAGAGAAAGGTGTTCCGAACCCCCGTGGAATGGGTGAATCTGGGCTAAGGGCGTGCCACGGCAAAAGCAAACCTGCAGTCCGAGGATCAAAATGTCCAATAAAATCCATGTCCAATATATACGTTTTTGGATTGTTGATAATTGTCAGTAAGAGAAATGGTGATACATTTCCTGGACACTCCGCTGTGATAACCTGGTAAAGTGCCACAATAGTGCCGTAGACTTTACACCGTATCTGCCGTTTTGGGATGGCTTCCGGCGCAGTGTGAGGAAGTAAAATGCGAAATGGACCATGGCTCTGCCAGTATGCTTTGTCTTCTAACACCAAGCGTAACACATGTTGCCATATGGCAAGCTCCAGGCCGGGCCCGCTTACAAAGTTATTGCCGTCGGGAAGTGGTCTAGACACGATGTTATAAGCTGATAGCGCGAAACGTTTGAGTGGGAGAGACTCACATCGAATAGAGTCGCATGCTATGTAGAAAAGCATGCAACGGCGAGCAATTGCACTCCACATCACCAGATGGAGTAAACAGCAAAAGCCGGTCAGTCTTTGGCGTGTAGAGCCAGACAAAGTAATCGATGATGGCTTGTGCAATGACGACTTCACTTTCGCCTCTGAATGACACCACCTCGTCGTTGGCAATGAACACGTCATTGATGCACAATGAGCGCCACGTCTGTAAATCATGAGATGATGCTTGATGTACAGGAGTCCATGCAACCAGAGCTGGCCCAACGTTGGCATTGACTTCGACTTCGTTATCCAATCCTGTAACATCAGCGTCTACATTCTCAGCTGTATTAAGCACGGGCTGATGAGAGGACCATGTTAGAGGTGGGGTTGATCGAATGAATGCGCCATCATTGTGGTCTTGCTATGGAAAGAATTGTGAAGAACATTCATCTTATGCACATGGCAACGTACTTCGTGTGATCCATGACGTAGTGATGGCGGACCAGAAGGTACATAATCGTCCTGACAAGAACAGAGTTCGTGAGATTCTGGAAATTTCATTGATGCCTGACGTACATCTGCAGATGCAGAACGAGGACGTCTTAGGTTGGATGTAGTCTGCGACTTCCATGAGTAGAAGTCATCATATGAAAATCGAAAAATATTCACAGTATGATGATGTCCTGATGACGATGCCAATGTCACAGATTCAGATGTGGCCGGTGCCACCGAGTGGCCGTCGATCCCTTGGGGACAGTGCTGGTTACACTTAAAATAATCCTCCAGAGCGTCTCTATTGAATACATGTTCTTCCATGACTCGGAATGCAAAGCACGCATGCAGAGAAAGTGAATTTGCAGTCGATGATACATCCATGCCGGAAGCAAGTGAGCGCACAACAGGCAATGGACCAGTGACGTTTCCAAACCTCGGACCTAATGCGATGGTTCATTGGAGTTTGTGGAGCTTTTGAGGAGGAATTATTTACGCACCAACAAGAAACAGGCTCTTCGTTGAGCTTAGCGGATTAACATTTGCGCGCTTGGCAGAAAATTTGGCAAGATCCTTTAAAGTGCATTGATGGCCGACGATTTCATACTGTTTGACATGTCTACCATCGACGGTTTGACGCGCCAGATGAAGAAAATACCACCAAAGTTCATGGAATGCCACATTGGTGTCTGTCGTTGCGCCCTGTCTACGTGCCACTGACAGCCCATTGGTGGTCATATGGAGTGAGAGTTGAGTCGTGATATCCTCCCATATAACGCTGTCCTCAGGCGTATTTGCAGGAATGGTGACTTCAGCCAGCAAGCCGCAGGTGCCTAGTCGCTCAAGGAAAGGAACCATCTGGTCAGATGTGTAGATTAATTTGGGTGCGGGACATTCTGGGAGAATGAAGTCGGCGTTTAACTGTCAAAAGTGCGTCAAATGATATAGATGGTGATGGTGCAAAGTGACCCACCGTAAGAGGTATCACAGCAAATGTAAACTCGTACGGCTTTGGCTCTTGGCTATCAGTAACGAACTGCGCCCGACTTGACATTGATCCCCCGACAGGATACGGATTACGTGCACGGGTTCCCCTGCCTCCACCACCCCTGCTGGTTGAAGATGTGCGGGCAGGTGGCAGCCGATTTGGAGCTACGGAAGTCCGTGTCTGATGCTGAGGGAGCGAACGTAATGCGCTGGCCGTACGCTGTGAAGCAACATTCGTTGCAGGAGCAAGCGGGGGCAATCCTGTGAACGCTTGAATAGGTGGAGCAGCAGCAATGACACTGCTTAAAGTGGGAGGAGACGTAGCAAATCCTGCTCCCAGTGCAGATGGCCCGCGTGGGTGTGGAAGGCCCGGGAGCGGGACATTCGTCTGAGCCGGCGGTGCCAAAGTCAATTGGGGTTGGGAAGTAGGATTGGAAGCGGTGAATGATCTATTGCATGTTAGAGCCAATCAGCATACAACATAGACCTATGAAGCACGTACTGAAGAGCGGGCGCTGCAAGGCTATGTTGCACCCAACGTCCTCCGCAAACACATATCGATGATACACTCCACACTTCATCATTCTGCCACAAAAATAAGCAAAGATCATTTTTAAAGACTAGATTTCTCACAGAAAAAAAACCGCCACAATGAGTGATCGACAAGGTCCCTCGACGGAAGGTGTAGTTGCGATGGGTAGATGGAATTGTGGTGGCCTCATGGTAGTACCACTCGTGGTCACACCCCGTACAGCGATCATGTGCCGCAGTAGGTTGCTAAATGAGCAAAAAATGTGTGAGTTCTACAGTCTCGGCTGGCTTCACTGGAAGTATATTTCACGTACCGTCACCATCTCCTCATACACGCCCGATGGTCCAACACGACCCAAAATATACACCGCGCAGAAGCAGCCATGCTGGAAACATCGGCCGCGTTCCAGGAGAAGAGCGAAGCACATCGACAATGTTTCCTGGAGGTTGTCGTCCGAAGGAAATGCAAATGCGTCGACGTGCTTGACGGGGTATGTGGATCGGACGCGTCACAGCCGCAGAGGACACGGAGGATGAAAAAGACGCGTAAGAGAAACTTGCAATGTAAAACTGTCAAGTAAAACAGCGTGAGGACACCAGTAACAGAGGCTTGGAGGGCTGGACCTGGATGTTGGGAAGAGACAGGAGATCAAAATGCCTAGCCATATGGTGGTCTTTGTCGCATAACATGTTTGCGGAATATTGCGGAATTGCTACCGGTGATGGTGATGGTGGAAAGTTTAACCTACTGACGTAGAATGGAGAGATAAGCATTGCTCATAACTTAAAGTGGCTTTCACAGTGAAAGCCAGTGAAAGCCAGTGAATGGAAATTAATGATTGGCGCCAGTGAAAGCCCGGATCACCGGTGATCACGGGCCTGACAGTGAAAGCCAGTGAAAGGCGAAGACCTTGCATTTCTATTCACCGGTGATCACCGGTGATCACTGGCTATCACTGGCTTTCACGGGACTTTCACCGGTGATCACTGGCTTTCATTGCGCTTTCACTGGCTTTCACTGGCTTTCACTGGCTTTCATTGGCTTTCATTGGTGAAAGCCAGTGAAAGCTTAACTCAAACGCCAATTTGCCAATACTTATATATTTTTGTCCGATAACAACCTTCATATGATTGTCTTATGCGAGCATACTGTACATCGCAAGTGAGAGTATGATCATGGGGTAACTCTGTTTTGACGTACTGTGGATCTAAGTTTTGATACGAAGGTGACAAATCTCCTGGGGTATTTCAGTTCCATTGTGAGCCAGCACAAGCAGACCGGCGCGAGGGATAGTAGACAGCGTCACGGTATTTCACAGAACTTGAAGAGGGTAACCAGACGAAGAGGACGAGGAGGTAGCACCCGCCTAAAATCTACATTGCGTATTCCATCCGCTATTGAATTCGGGTTCCATCCGCGACCACCACCCCTTCACACAACCCTGGCCCAAGCTCCCTGGTACCATGGCCGATGGGGTCGGATAGTCCGGTAGGTTACAACGACTTGTAATTATTCGCAATAGATGACCGCTGAACCGACATACACCTTGGATGGCCATTACTGAAGCGGTATGAGAATGGGTATGAACGGCCCGCGCCTGCCTTCGCTGTTGTGTGCAGTTGTACGAGAAGGCACTGCGAACCCGTAAAGTTTGCTGCGGAATTGTGGATAAAGCGAGCGCACATCAGGGTGTTTAAACTTGACCTTGGCGAGTCTATTGCTAGCA
>ML170351.1:0-19895 GCA_004355085.1 Rickenella mellea | reverse complement strand
GATCGGCCTTGATCGCCAGGCCTCAACAAACGTTTCATGGTATAGAAAAACGGGAACAATACCTCGGTCGGTTGGGTCGCAGCATGAGAACCTACGGCTTCCGGAGCAGGACTCGGCGAACGTCCCATTCTTTTGAATTTGTCCTTGGCGTTGACCTTCAAGTTGTGAGCAAATTTGCGCATTGTCAGAATCGAGCGTGAAGAGTTGTCGTTGGTGACGATGGTGGAGATAAGAGCAAGAGCGTGAGTTTGCCTCGTATTCTCACGTTGCACTTCGCGTGATGACTGACTCCTTCGGCACGATCCATTCGCCTTCTCATACCAGGATGCGCGAACCTCTCCTGATGCAAAGTTTGGCCTTTTTCCTGTCTGTTTGCCCGATCTGCGCGATCTCGTCGTCTCGCGCAGTCTGATTCCGGCTCCTCGAAAGCCTTTGTCAATCTCGACCCAATCTCGACCCTTTTCCCCTTCGGCTATGCTGCGAAGAATCCAGTGGAACGCACATATCCAGTTCAGGGCTTTGCTCTACACTGGCAAGCTGCGCGATGTCTTCTGATCCAATCGGCCGCGCAATCAGCAACCACCAAGTTAGTGTCCCCGATGCTCTGACATTCGTTCGCATGTCAAGGAGTAGCCTTCTACAACGCGAAATCCACAGCACTACCTCCACCTCCTGTCTCTCGTATCTGACGGCGCTATAAACACGCTTTAGAGATCCGCCGTCCGCTCCTGGTGGACAAGCTATGGCGTGGTCCTACATATTCCAGGATTTATAGGAAGTGCGCCACACTTTCGGAAATACCTTTCGTGGCAGGCCGTTTCATTCGGTACGTCTTATCTCCTCCTTCATCACCTTTCCCTCTGACTCACAAAAGCCTATCTGAACTCAGCGCTCCCCCAATCACCTTTCCTCGCCCCATCGTCATCCCTGAAACGAAGTCGACGCAGATGTTGTCATCGTCAATGTTCGTGAATAACGCGAACGTTCTCGTCCTCAAATGTCAGTGATGACTGTGCTGGTAAAGATCGGCGATGGAGGTATTCTGTGGCGTTGAGGGACGAGGGTTGTCGGCATAACAGAGAGTACGGAACAACCGGGCAAGGCAACGAGACATGGACGATTTTCAACCATCTCATACGAATGTTTCATCCATCTACATCTCCACCGTACGCGATCGACCTGGCCCACCCCAAACTGCGCCGAAAACCACTTCTCCTTCGTTGTCACCGTCGCCGTCTCAATTCTCCATATTATCTCGCAATTTCACAATCACTCTAAGTGACCACTGCCACATGCGCATTGCCGATGTCTCTCATTCCTCGATACCCGAATATGCAGTCAGGTGCCGGTGTTATTCTCCTGGCAATTGGTGGTGCTTAGAGCTGCTCGTTCGACCAATGGGGGGTAGCGGGTTCTAACCCAGCAGCGGTGAACATCGACGGCGTGGATTGGTGGATATGGATAGGAGAAGCGTCGGCCAGATTTGCAAGGAAGTTTCATCGTCGATGCTCCCGCCTTCAGGAACCTTCGATACCGGTTATTGGAGTTGTCCACGCGAGCTGAATTACATCCTCATCATCGGTCGACGATGACGGATTCGAGGAAACCACCGTCTTTACACCACCTATTTCGTCTCGTTAACGATCGAAGAAACGGACGCTGGCACCAAGAATAACCTTGCGCGGCTCAGATGGGGTTACGACCGTGCCTTGGTTAACAGGGATCTTCAGCACCGTCCTCCATTGTCACCTCATCTCGCCGCTCAGACCAAGTTCGCACGAACCACCCAGAATGCTACTCTACCGAAACAAACTGATCCAACTACACAACTGCGTCCACGTACATCCTGCTCACCACAACCACCACGGCGATGTCACGGCGCATCTAGAGACGATCCGTTAGTTGGCCAATCGACACAGGCTGCCGTCTGGCTCCCCAGTCCCCGCGTGTTACCGCGCAGAACGTTTTTCGATCCTGGAGCGATCAGGGCGATCGTAGCACGAGCCCAAACACTAGACCTCGCTGGGGTAGGAATGCGGGTGGGAGGAACTGGGAGATGAAGTCTTCAGCGTTCGACGCTGCAATAAGTTTATCATTGGGCTGTCTCGCCTCCGTCCTACCCACTTCTCGACAGCCTTCCTCAATGGCACCAAGCCCTTTGTACTTTGACTATACTTCCGATGGAACGTAATTTCTGGCGCAGCGTTTTGCAGTACTCACGAGTTGCGCGATGTCTGTTTGTCTCAATCGCCACGCAGTAAACAATGTTTCAGTTGTTGTATAAACGTCCTTAAGCTTCCCATCGTTTTCACATCCGGTAGCAAGCTGACTATGGTCTCTACAGCCTTTTACAACGCGAAACTCTGAGCACTACCTCCGCCTCCTATAACACATTTCAGAGATATCCGCCGTCCAACCCAAGTGGACCAATCAGTGCGTGTTTATATGAGAAATGACGATACTCTGGAGTTGATAGGAAGGCGCAAGATTTTCAGCCAGATTCATGGGTGGATGCTGAAATCGCTCGTACTTCTGCTCCATTCGGTACGTCTCACCTCGTCAGCTCGTCGCCTTCCCCTGTTACTAACAAAGGCCGATCTACGTTTAGCGTCCCCGGATTCACCTTTCCTCTCCCAATTCTCCATCATGACCTCCACATCGAGGCTGGTGTTGTCATCACCGAGTTTTGTGAATGATGTCAACGATCGGCGTCCTCCAATGATGGTGGTTGGGACTGTGCCAGTGATAAAGGAATGTGCTTTGCGTTCGGAGGATTGAGTTTGGCGGTTTGCAAGAGCAAACGGACGAGTAAGCAGACGAACTACGCACCCTTCCATGCACGAGTTTTGCCGTCGCCTTCGAACACCATATCTCCGACCTCAACGTCTCGACGGTCTACGCAATCAAACAGGCCTTATTCGCTCTACCCTCCCCAAGCTGCGCTGCTAACCATTTCCCCATCGCCAACCTCACCATCACGACCAGTCCTTTCAATGTAACCACGTTAACAATCGTATTGCTGATACCGTCCCTCAATACGCAACCACGATCATGTTGCGGGTAATTCTCGTGGACCGTGATGCTGAGAACGGGTTCATTCGACCGATGCTTAGCAAGTTTTGAACCCAATACAAGTGAAAGCCGAGGGTACGATGGATGTGGAAAAGGAGGGCGTCGGAACACAATGGTTGACTGATTCGTCGACTCCCCTCCCCTCGGGAACCTGCGATACCGATTATTGGAGTTGGCCATGCGAGCCAAATCACATCCTCTCATAAATATCGTTCGACGACGATGGATTCGCGACCACTGCCTTCACGTTTACCCAATCACTTCCCTCTCGTTAACCATTGAAATGAGGTATAGAAATGGACGCTGGCACCCGCAATAACCTTGCGCGGCTCAGGCGGCGTCACGGCGCCTTCGTTAACAGCGACGCTTGGATCATCAGCGCCATCCTCGGTGCATTCACCCTACTCGTCAGAATTTGTTACTGAGTCGCGGTCTCCTCGTATCCTTCTACGGCAGTTCTCCACATCCTAAGTTACCCCACTAGCTGTCTTTCCGCGCTATGGATACCTTCCAACCCACCCAACTGGAAGGCCGTCCGACCCTCGGGCAATGCTACAGGATGCCCGAGACTGTGAATTGTACATAATGCTAACGCCGAATGCGAATACCACCGCAGCCCATGCCACCTCAGTTCGCAGCTCATCAAGTTCTTACGAACAACCCAGATCGGTTCTCCGCGCGCACAGACTAATTCGACTACAACTGGCTGGTCAAAAGGACCTGTTCTCCACGACTCCATCCCTTCCTCCGCCTCTTAGAGTGTCCTATAGTCCCGCCGCAGTCGAGCTCTGTTTCCGATTTTTCAAGTTCTTCAATGGAACGCTTCGAATACTTTCGGTACTCAAACCAGAACCTAGTCTCGCTACTTCGTCGTAATCTTGGACTGAGCAGAGCATATGATCGAGACTGTGATTTGAGAAAGCTGCCGCCGCATTAGCCCGATTCCATCCCCGAACGAGGATTCGGAGACGGTCATACACCACTGAAACACTGACAAGATTCGCGTGTTTTAGATCACACCATATTATTTGAGTGGAAATTTCCACCCCTTTCCTACCCCGGTGGACTGGGGTTTGAATTAGATCTCGAGTTCTATGCATGAAATTGCGCCTCACCCCAGTATGCACTGCCCCAGTAACGTATTCGGATAAGGGAGAAGATAAGCGCCCACCGTTGATCTAGGAACGAGTGTGGCTGTGAGCGTTGACAGTTCGCTAACCCAACTCAATAAAACGCAGTGCCCAATGACCACAATCCCAAACCGCCCCACCTCCCTAATTGCCAGTACTAGTGACTGCTACCCATGAGCGACGTCCGCTCAAATGCTGTCGCAGGTCCAAGTCAGTCTTACGAGCTTCAAGATATCCCACCTCGCGCCAACGAATTCGCTTTCACGAACAGATGGCACCCGAAGTTGACTCTATTTCGGCTACTCGTCATCACTCTCACTGCAGGATTTGGGCTGGCCAAAGCGATTTTGACGTACCTAGGACAGTCAATAGGACCTACGACTCTGGAGTGGGTGTTCGCTGTTGTAATTTGCCTTTTGTAAGTTCTTTCTTACTTACATTGAACAGCAGCTTGAAACAAACTGATCGGTGATCGGTGGTGGTTCCTATAGTCTGTACTTCCTAGGCCTGTTCGAAACGCACGCACCATTATCGGCTCCCTGGCTATTCGAGAAAGACTGCATGTTTGTTTGCTGGCAACTTCTGCGCGCATTTAAATGGTCGACCCCGACCTACCGATCGGACGAACGAAGTATTGGGATGCTGATTAAACCACCACACCCAAGCATCACCGGTTATCGTATACTCCTCGTACTCATTACCACCACGTTCGGCTCTATCAAGGCAGTTTTGTCTTACCAGGGCCACACAACGAGTCCGACTACACTTGATTGGGCTTTTGGTGTTGTTATCATTATGGGGTACGTTCACACCGCGGCTTTTCTGGATGCTTGCATCTCGTATCCTGATTTTGAAAAATCTCTTTTTCTTCTGCTGTAGGTTATATTGGCTCGGACTGTATCAGATGAGCACCGTACAGGTGTTGCCGGCTTTATTTGATACAGACTATACACCCGTTATACAGCGGTTCCTCCTATTGTGTAAGCTCCATATTCGTCGCCGTAATTCTCTGAGCTCATCACCTATTTCATTCCATCTGATATAGCATTCGCCGGCGGGTTCCAACTCGGATACGTCCTCATCCACATCGTCGGTATGGCTCTTGCCACAGGCTGGGGGTATATTTGGCTGCACGGCTTGATTGACCTTTGGTCCGCCAAAACTTCCGGTGAAGGCAAAGACGAATCCTCATCTCCCCCGACTGTCCCTCCTTCAAAATACGACGTGATCGCGGAGTGGTTCTTCAAATTTATGTGGTCGACCGGTGCATGCGCCGCCATTGGCGCCGCGGTGGTTGGAGTTGTGTTTCTGCTCGTACATTTGTTTGTGGTGCTCCAACCCGCGTTGAGTGCTATCGTTAGGTATGTACGACGATGGCGCGGTGAGGATGAGAGAGACCCCGATGAAGAGAGAGGGCTTTTGGCATGGGCACAGGACGCAATTCCTCGGCAGCCCATTTCTTTGGTGAAATATCACCCAGTGTTACAGTATGGTGAGTTGCCGACTTTTTAACTCGATAATTTCATACCACACCTTATGATCAATCACTTTTCGAAGTCCGAATAGGTCTTCTCGCCATCGGTTACATCGTCGGTCACGCCGTTGTTTTCCTATTCACCATGGGCTGGACGCTTCTGTGGTTCACTGGCCTCCGTGGACTTTGGTCTGGCACTGTCACATCTTCGGATGACAGCATATTTTACAAAGCGTTCATTTGGTCCTTCACTTTGATATGGTCGACTTGGGCATGTGCTGCTATGGGTATGGGTTCGGCGGGGTGTCTGGCTGTGCTTGCATCTTTAATTGCACCTATAACAGGGTTTGGGAGGATTTATCGATGACAAATATGTTACCATTAAAGCTGAACAAAGACCGGACTTCTCTGCGGCGCATGTGTAACTTACTGTATCAATATACCCCGCATTTGTTACCAAATTTTTTCTCTGTACGTTCTCCCCAGTTGTCCTTACGATTAGGCTCGTGACCGTACTTGAACCCGGTGTATGGCGTATCGCCACTCCTGCCGGAGGCTCGTGCTGGGTAGTCAGACTGGTTACGAGTCTACCTTACGATGTCGTCGCCGAAATAACTTTGGGGGAATGTAGCGGAACTTATAGAGGACTGAATGGCTGATGCACAGCAATCGCATGGCAGTGTCCTCGCCATTTACAACGAAAAATGCCATCCACCGTTCTTATATTGCTCATCTTCCACGTCCCACCCACGGAATAGCATGGATCCACCCACTTACACGGACTCTCCATACGCAGTCTTAGAAAACACACCTCACCCGAACGAGAGATGGCAGATGAAGTTGACGGGTTATAGGCTTATAGTCATCCTCACCACCGCGGGCTTTGGCTTGAGTAAAGCAGCTTTGAGTTACCAAGGCAAAACCACTACGCCGACGACGCTGGAGTGGTTGTATGGTTTAATCATTATAATTACCGTCGGGTGTGTTGCTTTATCTGGTGTTCAATTGGACTTGGACTGACTCTGCACTTTGTAGACTGTACTGGATCGGTCTTTATGAACATAATTCCTCACAGCGGCTTCCATCGCTATTCATTACAGATTACGCTGCACCATTACGGAGGATATTCAAGTAATGTGAGTCCAGCCAGTGCCTTTTTTTGTCCCGTCCATGCTGGTGATTGTACGATTTGCTCATTGCTCTATCAGGTCAGATCTCGACTTGGCTTTTATCGCTTGAGCTACGTTGTGTAACCGCGAACGGCCACTATCAGAACGGCCTTGACATTTCTCACCACGCATGATACCATACAAGAGAGAACGGACAAGCGAGCGAACTTAAAACACGACCGTCGACGAGTTCACTGGCAGCCATTGCCTGCGAATGACAGACATCTTCCGCCCATCTATTCTGGATGGTACACTAAGGACCACGCACCATCCCTTGCGTGAGCTTCCCCAAACTGCGCCGAAAACCATGTCTCCTTCACAGTCGCCGTCGCCGTTTTCCATTTTCCTTATTATCTCGCCGTCATAATCACTCTTCATTAATCGCATTGCCAATGTCTACCATTCCTCGATGCTCAGGCATGACTGGGTCGCGGGTTCCGAGCTGTCGGATACTCGGATACAGTACTCAATGTGTACGAGAAGAAAACCCTTATAAAGTTCTCACATCCCGTATCGTACTTGCTGAACACCCTCGGCGGGGTGGCATTTCATAAATATTCTACGCCATCTAAAGGTCAAGGTATACGGTGATGCTGAATCCATGACGGCGGAGGACGGAAACATGCCGAATTTCACTCATGCTGGTGGTGCGGAAGGCGGACACCATTCGAAGATTGGTGGCGTTATGTATGTGCAATACTCGGAGCTTCCTTGTCCTTCTGTTACCGAAAAGCGAAGCGAAATCGAAACAGCGGTCGGGTCAAAATATGTATTGGAGATACGATTCGAAGAGCCGGCGGATTAAAGGCGCGTCGAAAGATACTGATCGTATGGTAAACTAAGGCATCGCTAATAGAGTATAGAATGGTAATAACGCCAAGTCTTACCAGTAAATAAACCAGGTGGTCACGGTGAAGTAAAATATGAAGGATTCGTTCCGGAAAGTCGTCAATACGCGAAATCATCGCCGTAATCCTGGTACCCATAATACCTCTGACCTCTTCGCGGGCCCTGGTAGTCTACGACGTCGCCCATTAGGATTTGAAATAATAAAGCATAAAAATGTTCGGCGCTTACAGGAGCTGGTGTCGCGCACGGGACTGACGCCTGCCACGCCACCGAGGTTGACGTATCCCTCGCTCGTGTTGGCACTTCCACTAGCACCGGATGCCCCAGGCGCAACCCATTTCGCGCGACAAAACACGCACGTCGGGTTCGGCTTCGAGTGTGCCCCTACCCACAAACCCGTATCAGCACACCAAAACGCAACACACCAGTAAATGCAGAAAGAAAGAAAGAACGGACATTGCTGGAAACACTCCTTATGCAGCGCGTTCCCGCACTCCTCGCAGAACGCCAGCTTGCTCTGCGGAGAACCGTGCATGCCCTCATAGCACACCGGGCAATCGTCGCCTTCAACGGGGATGCGGCGTTTCTTGCCACCTGCTGACGCGTCTTCCTGCGAAGACGTCGCTGGCGCTTTGCCTGTGGCTTTGGCATATGCCTCGCGGATGCGTGCGGTGGCGACGGAGCCTGGGGCGGGCGGTGCGTCGCGGAATATCTCAGCGAGCTCGGAGGTGAGGAGTCCTCTGATACGAGGTTAGACGATGGGCTTGATGGGAAGCGTGAGTGGCGTACTTTTGGTACCAATGTGTTGAGTTTTGAGGGACTTGAAGGACTTGGGATGGGGTTTAGGATAGGTTACGTCGTTCGTGACGAAGAAATATATGTACCTTTGAGAAATATGAAGAGCTTCCAAACACGTTAGTTGTCATTGCATTCGTCCGCCACTTAAAAAATCACTTACGATGTGTTTGCAATGGTTTCCTTTCGATGCGTCGGGACCTGTCATTGATAGTCACGGTTTAGTCGATACCTAAAGTTTACACAAAACTTACAATTGCATGAAGGTTTCCGATCAATCGACACAGTATAGACCTGATATCAATCATAAGCGGCGTCCACGAACAGTGGAATAATAGGCTAACATTGCCAGTAGATCCCAAGACGCTGAACTCTTCTCTCAATTCGCTGCCCTCACGACGTCTATCAATCATAAAGAACCTACAAATGCGTCGGACGTCAATAAAACGCATTTAAATAACCCCTCACACACCTTTGCGAAATGACCCTGTCGACGCGTTCCAGTATGTTCTTTGGGCACGCTTTCTTAAAAATGGCGCCTCATTTTTCCGGCTCGGGTGCATCAAGGTCTTTCTTCTTCCTGGCACGCTTTGCAGGAGGGGTCTGCTGCGCGTACTGAGGAGTTTGTCCCCCGGGCGTGCGGTCGAGCATGTTAAGGAGACGCGAGGTGGCACTACCGCTCGACGCGGTTTGGGTGGCATAGTAGGCGTTGTACGCAGATGAAGACGTCGAGGCTGTATGGATCTGAATAGTCGCTGCCGACGCGCTTGCGCTTCCCCTTTCCTTTTGCTGAGGACATGGTGGTCCGTGTCACGGTCGAGACACGTCACGGAGAACAATCTAAGTTGAAAGCACCACCCATGAGCCCAGAGGAGGCGAGCAGGAGGGATAATCGAGTAAGGTCCGTGCGGCTGCAAGAGAGGCAGGGCAGACTTCCGAGTCAGCATGTTTTTACGTAACATTGACCTTCTATTCCCTCTCTCGCACAGTCCAGTTCCTGCTCCTCGAAAGCCTTCCTCCATCTCGCCAGACCCTTTTCTCTATGGCTATACTACGAAGACATCCAGTGGAACGCAATATCTAGCCCAGCGCTTTGCTCTACACTGGCGAGCTGCGCAATATCTTCTGATTCAACCAGCCGCGAAATCAACAACATGGGTTTGTTGAACCGTTCCCAGTGTTCTGACATTGGTTAGTAATCTCACTCATGACTAGCCTTCTACAACGCGAAATCCTCAGCGCGACTTCGGCCCTGCATATCTCCCGCATCTGACTCGCCATAAACATATTTCAGCGATGTCTGCCGACCGCTACAAGTCGACCAACAATGGCGTTGTACCAAGGAAGACCTTACTTCCAGGATTTACACGAAGTGCACGAGACTTTGAGCAGGACTCCTGTGGTGGGCTGCGTCATTCGGTGCGTCTCATATCGTCAGCCCTCACATTTCCATCTTACTCACCAAAAACCGATCAGCGCTCAGCGCTCCCGAATTGACCTTTCCTCGCCCAGTTCTCCATAATGTCCTCTCAAATGATGCACATCGAGGCTGGTATCGTCACGATCAGTCTGTCTTTACGCGAATGAAGTACGCCCAGCGTCCTCTAGCGATGGTAGTTGGGACTTTGCTGGTAAAGATTGGTGATCGCGGTATTCGTGTGGCGTTGAGAGAACTGGAGTTGTCGGTATCAGGGAGGGAGTCCAGGACAAGGAGGCAAGGCAACGAGACACACCTCTCCGTACACGATTTTCAGCTGTCGCATACGAATGCTTCACCTCCGACCTCCTAACCTCCCCGTCTATTTCTCCACCGTACATTAAGGAGTGAGCGCGATGGGCCTTTGCCTCCCCAAATTGCGCAGAAAGTCATTTTGCTGTCGCCATCTCCATTCCCCTTATCATCTCGCTGTCATACGACTCCTCTTTATGTGACCGACAATCGCATCATACCCTACGCCAAAGCATGATTGGGTTACGGGTTCTATTTTCGTGGCCAGTGGCGCTGTGACGGGTTCGTTCGACCGAAGGGTACCGTAGCGAGTTCTGAACACAATGCCAGTGAACACTTACGGTGGAGATTGGTGGAGATGGATAAGTGGACCATCGACCTGATTTGCAAGGAAGCTTCATCGTCGACTCTCACACTCTCGATACTGATTATCGCAGTTGGCCATGTGAGCCAATCTACATGCTCACCATCGATCAATGATGACGGATTTGATGCACTCGCCGTGGAGTGTAACGATGCGCGAACGTCGTGGCACACGGCATCTGGGCTTCCTCCCCTGTTTGCACGATCAACAATAGGACTATTTCTCGCCTACTGGTCCTTCCCGAGCTTCGAAATATTTCATCAATCTCGCGAAGCCCCTTCCTTGGCTATGCTTCCGGTGGAACACAATTGTTGGCCTACCGCTTTTGCTGGACTGGCGGGTTGCGCGATGTCTGTTGGTCTCCATCGGCCACGCTACCAAACAACGTCACCAAGTTGGTATCCAACCGCACCTCTTGGTCAGTCCCGACGCGAAATTCCGAGAGCTATCCACGTTCTCATTTCCTTCGTGTCTGAACGCAGTGGCAACGAACTGACAACGAATCCACTTCATGGTGGTCGGCCATCCACTTCGCCGTTTCTACGAGCGACCTTAGTTCCAGGATTTATGGGGGGCGCGGGAGGTGTTTTGAGGGATTCGGTCCGTCCCATCTCGCTGCTGAGTCACCTTTCCCTCTTACTCACCATAACCGATCGTCTCTTAGTGCTTTCAAATGCATCTTCCAACCCAATCGTCGGTGATGACCTCAAAATGATGCGCTTCTGGGTTGATGTTAGTGTCATCATTGTCCGGTTTGTGAACGGACTGGCGCCCTCCGATGACGGCAGTTCGGACTGTTCCGGCGAAGATCGATGGAAGTATTTGCGTGGCGTTGAGAAGTCTGGGTTTAGTGGTGTTAGGAGGGGAGGGAACGAGCGCGCAAACGAACGACATACACTCATCCATGCACGAGTTTAGCCATCGCATTACCTCCAACCTCTGTGTCTCGACGGTACGCAAAGCGCCGTACACGATCAATTAGCCCCTCTTAGCCTTAGCCTCCCAACGCTGCGCTGATAACCATTTAGCCTTCGCCATCTCTGTTCTGAACATTCCCTCACCGCCACGACCACTCCTTTCCTTGTTACCACCTCCGCAATCGCATTTGTGACACCGCACCTCAATGCACGAGCATGATCTGTTGCCGGGTTATTCTCGTGGACGGTGGAGCTGACAACGGGTCCGTTCGATCGGTGGATGTCCTAGCAAATTTTGAACCAAGTATCAGGTAATGCCTAGGGTATGGATTGGTGGATATGGAGCAGGATAGCGTCAGAAAACATTGGTCGACTGATTCGTCGACTCTCTCACCTCGGGGAACCTGCGATACCGCTATTGCAATTGGCCACGCGAGCGAAACCACATCTTCACCATGGATATCGGTCGACGATGCCGGATTGGACTAAACGCCGTCGTCTTTACACCGCCAATTCTGTCATTCTAACGACGGAAGGAGGAACAGAAATAAGGGCTGAACCCCACAATAGCCTTCCGCGGTTTACGTTGGGTTATGACCACGCCTTAGGTGATCGGTGACGCTTGGATTTGGAGCGCTGTCCTCGGCGTTCTAGTCATGGCGTCTGTCGTCTACTCATCAAAATTCCGAGTCGCAGTCTCGTTATATCCATGGCTGGTCTTTCTGACAGCAATCTGCCCACACATGCCACGCTATGGATTTGTTCCAACCCTGTTCAGCTAGCGCGTTGTGCATTTCACGCCGTTGCAATATACCCGAGGCTCGGAATCATACATGATGCTAACAGCGAAGGCGAAGAACATCTCAGCCATCCCCATGTCATCTCGCCGCTCAAACCAAGTTGATACGATTAACACAGATGGCTCCCCTATGTTCGCGCGACAAACTAATTCAACTACACAGCTTTGGTCCAGGTCCGCCTGGTCCCGAAGCAAAAATGGTGCGAGCGCGTCTAGAGGCGATCCATTATTTAGCCGATCATTGCAGGCTACAGTCTGACTCCCAAATCTTCATCCGTTACCAACCACGAAGAACTTTGTTTGATCCCGGAGCGATCTCGGCGATCGTGAGCACGAGCACGGGTTCTAGAAAACGCACGGGTATGCAGTGACAGGAACTTAAAAGTCGCAGAGACTTCAATTCCCAACACTGACGTACTGAGCACCATCGACTGTCCACACAGCTCTCAGCTGGGTGGGTACAGGTAGAGTGGATGGATAAGTGTGGCATTTTGTAAAATCAGAACTCGAAAACGTGGACAGCTTATTTGAAGTTATATTCGCTGCGTTGAACAGCGGGCGAAGGCAAATCTGTCTATTTGTCCACCACGGATTAAACTTTCATCTTACGCTAGACAGTGTCGTAGTATGTATGTTACTCTACGGAACTGGATATACTCTGTAAGCCTGACATGACATGGAAGAACGAAGCTAAGCTCCCTTCTCTAAGCAGTGCTGTCTCATTCCGCGCTTCCGCCCGCTAGGCCCGCATGCGACGCCACCGGCGTGTTGAGAAGGTCTGTTCTTAGGCACACAAGCTATGGGTGAAGAGCTTCGTATTGATGCGGTATAGATTGGAGTGCAGGAGGCAAGTGAAAACATCAACAGTCTCTTGTGAGATTCTGAATGCTCCCCCGAAGTGAAAAGTCCACAGGTGAGAGACATGAGCATGGCAGAGCTGACGCTTGTCGTTGCAGGGGTTGTAAGTGTGTGGTAATGTGGACGCTGTTTTGAGCAACCTCCAACGGTTCCGCGCCGTAAATCGGTTCGTTCAGGCGGCCAGACAGAGTGGTGTAGCATCTGCCGAGCTGTTCGTTATGGCAGTGGAGTTATGGCAAGCCGTATACGAACGGCGTCATGCGCAGTCGTAAGCGTTTCGTGAACGTTTCTGATCAATCTATACCGGCTAGATAACATGACGAGGGATAGGACGAGGCGGTGTCTGAATTGATCAAGTTGGGAATTTGGCAGTGAATATGGTCTGCCTGGTGAGCTTCATGGTGTATATGATTTTCATCGAATAAAGCCACGGAGTGCTGAACCCCATAGGACTCGGTCGAATCTACGTCGTCCCGCAAACAGTTGGAGTAAACCAGCGGGCTCTGGGCTGTACATTTTGCAGTCAATATTTGATAGAGTGCGGAAATTTGGAGCGGACCGCTGTGCAGTATCGATAGTTCGGCACGGTCAGCCAGTGCGCATAAGGTTGTGGCGAGCTCGATGTTGTCGAAACGGTCCTGTTCGGGAGTTGACTTCCGCAGTCCAATAGCGCTTGTCTAACCTTCAACGCAGACAGTTTCCAAACATTATGCTCCACCGCGGAGCTCATCCAAGGGTTCGTAGACTCGCCGGGGATAGCCTCGAGTCCCGAAGCCGTGAAGAATCCCATTTGGTCCCACACCACCGGATTCGCCCGACACGTTGTCCATCGATGACTTCCCATCGTCCGTGCTCAAATTAAAGCGTCGTTGTAGTTTAGAGACGTATTGACCGTAGTTAGATGCGTTTCCATTATGCGGAGTCAAAGTCAGAGTCGGATTCGGGAGTTGTTGTTGTTGTTGTCGAAAGCGCTCAGGCTATATTGGAATCCGACTCCGAGGATTCGCTAGATGGTGGTTCAGGTTGATCCAGTTCCAATGAAAGCAATGCGACGGCATCGAAGTCACGTTGAACCGGTTGGGACCATATGGTCGGCGACCGCATCCTAGGCCACAAGCTAAACGTAGATTACCACCCTGAATTCCAGAATCCGTAAGTTAAAGAAGATCGTCCCAAAGGAACAGGCTTACCAGGAGCGTGAGAATTCCGTCCAATGCATATCACTCTTGGATCTAAAATCTTGGATGTGATACAGAACATCGATCCGTCGGTAGTGACAACATTCCCTCAATATGATCGGGATATGAATGCGATAGCGATCCCTCTGCTCAGTAGCCACCGCTTGGTCGAAAAACCCTTTCGTGGAGGGAATTCATTTCTTCGCCCGTCTGTCGAGTTTCCTTTACTCCCGCCACAGATATTCGCCCCATCGAGATTGGTCCGTGTTCGTCCATGGAATGCTTCGAGACCCTTTCGGTACTGGAAAATGCACCTAGCATTACGATGCCCGATGTGATCCTCGCGTCGAGGACTGAACAGAGCATATGGTCAAGGGTGTGACTCGTGAAAGGTGTCGTCCAAATAGGTCCAATTCCATTCTCGAAAAGGATTCGGATGATGGTGAAACTCTGACAGGATTTGTGTGTGGTTCAGATCGCGCCGTGAATTTGGATGTTCTTTCATCTCTCTGGCTCGCAGATGGCTGGAGGTTATATGAGCATCTCGGGTTTGTTTTATGCATGAAATTGTACCGTACCCATGCATTAGAGAAACCCCTCTCGCCAAAGTACTCGCCTCGCTCGACCCTGATTTTTCCAGCGTCTGGACCATGCAATAAGCCTCCATCTCTCATCTGATAACGACGACCACATAGCACTGAGTGCACTACGCCGAACAAGCCGCGAAGGCCGGTTCCGACCAGACCAGACCAGCGGCCCTTCTGAACTTACCCCTACGCACATGTCCAACAAGAGGCCAATCTCCCTCAAACGACTTCGCGCACGGCGTCCGATGCAGCTGTTGCGCAGGCGTTCGGGCAAGATCAAGTCCAGGCGTCGTTCAACAGGTCCAAGCCCAACAGCAGCAACAACGGCGTCAGAGCGGCACATCGAATTCACCTGCCAGTCGGTCAGAGCATCACAATCAGAACAATACTGATCCGAGCTCGTCTGCAGGTGGTGGTGGTACTGGTGGTGGTGGTGACGGTGACGAGCATGATGACGTTGGTGAAGGCTGATGAGGGGTCAGGGAAAGACGTCAATGCTGCTGGTCATAATGGCGACGATGGTGGCGATAAGACTCTCTGGTCTGAAAACATGGACACGAACGAGTACTGTACGCTTGGATGGTTGTGCATGGTGGTCTAGTAGAGTGACAGAGTGACAGAGTGACACCCTTCCTCTCCTTACACGCGATGTTGCTTTCCTTGTCTCCCTTGTCTCTCTTCTATCTCTCTCGGTGATGTACTCGTACCCCCTCCCCTTCCCGATAATTACGCCAGAATTTCGCACAATGCGGATGCGCCTGCCCATCTCCCGGCCAACCCAACCCAAGCATATTCGAAACCTGTCCAGACGCTGGCAATCTGTCCAACGTGGTACACAAAACTCCAGAACTGCGCTGTTGAGCTTCAAGATGCGCGAACGTCTCGGAACACGACATATGGCTCTGTCCCCGTTCTGTTCACCCAATCATCAATAAGTTTATCTTTTGCTTACTGGTCCTTCCCGCTCTTCGAAATCCTTCCTCGATCTCGCCAAGCCCTGTCCTTGGCCATGCTTCCGGTGGAACACAATCGCTGGCCCAGCGTTTTGCAGGACTGGCGAGTGGCGCGATGTCTCCTGATTTCAATTGGCCACGCACCAGTTGATATCTAAACGTCCGTAAGGGTCCCATCGGTTTGACATTCGGTAGCAAGCTGACTAGGTACCACGCAGCCTTCTCACACCGCGGAATTCTGAGCGCTGCCTCCGTGTCCTAATGCCCCTCGCATCTGCACTTGCTATCAAAGTTCAGAATTGTCCGTCGTCTGGCTCAAGTGGGCAAACCACGGCATGTTTTTATGGAAAGAAGACCTTTGTCCTAGGATTGATATTTCGCAATATTAAGACGGATCCTCTGATGCATGCAAAAATCACTCGTACTTCTCCTTCGTACGTATGCTTCATCTTGTCAGTTCGTCAACTTCTCCTACTTATACGAGCCGTTCTGCACTTAGCGCTCCCGGAATTCACTTTTCGTCGCATAATTTTCCACCATCACCTCTGAAATGATGCACATCGAGGCTGGTGTTGTTATCATCATTCCAGGTTTTCGTGAATGATATGAAAGACCTCGTGCTCTCACAACGGCGGCAGAGACTGTACCACGAAAGATGGGTGATAACAGTTTTTGCGTCGCACTAAGAGGACCGGGTTGGGTGGTATGAGAGAGCGAGCAGAGCGATCAAGCAAGCTAACGAGACACACCCGTTCATGCACAAGTTTTAGCCATCTCGTTACCTCCAACCACTGTCTCAATGGCACATAACGGGCCGTCAACGTTCACTGGACTCTCTTCGCCTTAGCCTCCCCAACCTGCACTGATAACTATCTCTCCTTCGACGTCGCTATCTCTATTCTCTCGCTGTCGCAACCACCCTCAATTATGTGGGCACATCCAAACCCACCTTGCTGATACCATACCTCAACGCGCAAGCATTCTTACGTTGCAGGGTTATTCTCATGGACAGTGGTGCTGAGAACGGGTTCGTTCGACCGCTGGAGTGCTGCAGCAAATTCTGCACAAAAATACCAGTGAACAGCTACGGTGCGGATAGGGCGATATGGACAAGGCCAACCTGGATTGCAGGGAACATTCATCATTGACTCTCTCACCCGCGGGAAACCACGGTACGGTCCCTTGGAATTGGAGTTGCGAGTCGAACGACATCCTCCCCTTGAATATCGGCGACCACGACGGTTCAATGCAACTGCCGTCGTCTTTGCACCACCCATTCTCGTCCAGTTAACGAATGAGCCTACTTGTTACCGAGTCCGGACCCATCGCGGGCTTCCACAGTGAGCAATAAAAATCATTCTGCAAAGTTCTCCACATCTTACCCTCAACAGTTTCCATTTGACGCGATGGATTTTCTCATACCGAGCTCGGGTAATGGGCTGTCCACTCTCAAGCAATCTTACCGCACATCGGGGTGACTGCGAAAGCAATACCATCACAGCCTTTCCCCATGTCATCACTCCAGGCCAAGTTTATGAACAACCGAGACCGCTTCTTTGCTGCAACAACCTAATCCAACTACATGTCCACCAAGTCCGTCATAACCACGACAACTACCGCGGCGATGTAAGCACCCCACTCGATGGTCCATTATTTGTCCACCCAATGCACGCTACGCTTCGGCTCCCCCGTCCTCTTTCGTTATCTGCTTTGCAGAACATATCTGTCCCAGAGCAATCGCGGCGATAATGGGCACTAGCACAAACACCAGAGATCCAGCATGCAGGTGGGAGTAGACGGAGTCTTCTAGTTCTGCTGACGTACCGAGCTCCACCGCCCGTATGTACCACTACGGATTAGATGAGTGAGTGGTTGTAGTGCTGACCCAGGCGAGTGATGGAAATGTATCACGTTGTGTACAATTGGTTTCAAAACCTGGATTATTCATTGGAGACACAAATCTAACGGGCGAACAGCATTATTAATAATCTTCCATACAAAGCACAATACTATGCCATTCTACTTGATTGGACATGCTATGCAAGCCCGTCATGACATGGAACAGCGAAACAAACTGACCATATCCCCAGTCCTCGAACAGCGGTATATTTCCGACAGCTACGGCGCCCATGGGAAACCACCCGACAAGACCTGGTACTAACGTCTCCAGTGCCGAGATCAAAAACTTTACACCGTCATCGCGTATTCTCAGAGATGAATCTTTTGAAGGATCCTGGTCGCCTCATACGCCTCGTACACTTTGACAGGTCGGTTCGTTGGTGCGCATACGCGTTCCGGGGACACGTGCTTGCGATGTTGAGTTTGCGAGGTCGCTGTATGACTTGGAAAATAGGAGGCGCAATGATCCTGGGAAAGTCTGAGTGTTTTCCCAAACAGAATGAGAGAGGAGAGTTGACATTTTAGAGACACAAGAGCACGGCCGCGACGCTTGACATCTTTGGAGAGTTGCGTGTGTGATGGGTGGTTTGAGCATCTCCAACGGTTGCGTACTGTGACCCGGTTAGTTCAGGCAGTCAGACATAGTATCCGCAAAGCTAGTCGTTATGGGCAGTGGGGCGATCGCATGTCGGTTCTTCCCGTATGCGAACGGCGTTCCGTGCGGTTATAAGCGCTCCGTCCCCGTTTCGGCCAGTAAGTACAAGTTAGAGAATGTGACAAAGGGAGAAACGAGGCCTGAATATGTTGCGAATACGACAGTATATGGTGGTACTTCGTCAGACAAAGGTTGAGTGCTACTAAACCGTGGTGCTAGAAAAGAGCAGCTCGGCGTGAACTGGAAGCACCTCTCAAATATAGCCTCAGAACGCTAGATCCAATAAGACTCAATCGAATCTATCGGCATCCCGCAGAGAACTGGAGTGAACTCGTACAGTATCAGTAAGCTTGAGGCTGTGCATTGCGCGATCAACATTTGATATTGCTCAGATTTTGAACGGATGGGTGTGAGGTATCGATCACCCCGGCTTGTTGGCACGTTCGGCGGCCAATGCGAATAAGGCCGCAGCAGGCTCGAGATCCTTGAACGGTTTTGTTCGGAGTAGAAGGAAGTTTCATGCCTTCCGCAGTCTAACACTCACCTAACTTTTGCTGCTCCTGTGCGAACAGTTTTCCAAACATTACACTTCGAGTATATGCATAACTCATCCAAGGCTCGCTCTGACATAGGCTTATTGGGGTTCGTATCGAGCCTCGAAGCTGCGAGGAATCCTAATTGGTCCCAGGCATTGGGCTTGTCCAACGAGTTGAGTATCGATGACCACCTATCGTCCGTGCTCAAAGTTAACGCACCGGCGTTTAGAGATAACGACCACAACAGCGGGGTACGTGTCAGGATCTAACTCAAGAGTCGGATTGCTCAGGTGAGTTTCCCAGAGACCGTCAATTTCAACAACATCGTCGGCGTTGAAAAGACAATCCAAATGGAGGCTGACGTGGATACAGTTCCGCTGAAATCAGTCCGAGGGAATTGGAATCACGTTGTTGAACAGGTGGCGATTTTGCAATGGGTGACCACATATTCGATCATTGATCGCCGAGCGAAACATAAATCACCACCTAACGTCTAGAATCCGTAAGTTAAAAGGAGGTGATTCCATAGAAACAAGGTGACCTTCGTGCGAGACTTCAGTCCATGACATATCACTGCCGGACGCAAAATATAAGAACGATCCGTGGGTGGTTGCAACACTGTCGCGATGATTGGAATAATGAAGGCAAGTTATTGATCCCCCTGAATGGATTGAATAGTCAAAGAACGCGTTCATGAGGGTTCTGATTTCTTCGTCTCTTGAGTTTCGTACACTCGGCAGGAGATCCGTCCAGTCAAGAGATCGGTTTGTGGGCTCCAATAAAATACTTCGAGACCCTTCTGACGCCGGTAAAAGAACATCACGATGTTCGTTGTGATCTTCGCGTCGAGGGCTGAACAGAGCATTTCATCGCAGGCACCGTGCAATCGTGAAGCAGAAGAAGATGGCGGAGCTCGGCTTGGCGATGGGTA
>ML170349.1:11293-25007 GCA_004355085.1 Rickenella mellea | reverse complement strand
TAGATACCATCTTGACTTTGGACCTGCTTTATCTGAAGCTGAGCTTTCATGATCACCATAATATCTTGTACCACAATTTGTACACATTCCACTAAGAAGATGACATTCAGGATAAAATTTTGTGCCTTTAATTAGTGTAACTCTTGGGACATCTCGGTCTCTGGAGTCCAATAACAAAGCACGTTTTTCACATTGTGCTGATAAGCAATGCATTGATATGGGACAAATAACATGCACAGGTTCAATTTCTTTCTCAGAGATAACTTTCAAGGGATTACACATTATGCGACCAGATTCATCCCTATAATAAGGATCCATTCCTATCAGTTTTGATAAACCATTCAGTTTCATTCCAATCAAAGTCCATCTTTGATCATCTTCAATTTTAGATTTTAATTCCTGTTTTTTAAATAATCTCTTTGAATCAGCACCCAGCCTCTCCTCCAATGCACGAGCAAAAGCTTTTATCCAGCCAGAAATAGTCTGAGTTTTCTCATTATCTAGTTCTGGATTTTGTTGTCTTGCATGAAGATTCAGTAAATCTGAATTGCAAGTTGTTGACAATAAAACAACAAGAACAGTAGCAAGTGATATTTTTTTGCTGAAATTATTCCCAATGAACTGGGAAAACTCTCGAAATGAGATATCTGGAAATGAACTTTCACTGGATGTGGCTGACACCATAGGAAATAAAAGAGAGATCCATATAAGAGACCTGAAATTGGCTAATCCCTTGAAAAAAAGCAAACTGAGCCATAGTGCTGTGTTAAATATTTCCTGAACAAAAGAAGTCTGCAAGGTGCAATCTGAAATGCTAACGTAACAATTCAAAGTACTATTCAGCACACATTCAAACAATACATGAAATTTTTCAGTATTTTAGAAAACTTACTAATCCTTGCTGCTCTTCTTCTCCTTATCCTTCGACTTGGACTTCTTCTTCCTGTCCTTTTCCTCATCCTCTGCTTTGCGCTTCTTTCCCTTGTGCGATGATGATGACGACTTCTTTTCCTTAGACGAACCTGCCTGAGAACGTGCAGCACGATCATCAAGAATCTGATTGAGATTCTCAAAGGTGGGCTTCTGAGAGCCCCAGACCGACATTTTGGATGGTGCACCTTCCTCGTTTCGCAACCACTCCTCCATCTCCGGATAATGTCTGAGCTTTGAAAAAATCTTGTTCGAGTTGTTGTAGTAAGCTGACGTACTCATAAAGAGCAAAATGATGTTGTTCAACGTATACTTCTTGGGAAGTGTCTTGTGAATTCTCCTCCTAAGTGCATCTCCCTCAAGAATCATTACGTATGTCGCATAGGAGTCCTGCAGATCACCTTTGTGCCTGTTGGCACTACCTATGAGATGGAGAGGAATTCCTAACGCAGTCGCGAGTATAGTTTTGTCTTCCTCTGTAAAAGAACCACCGTCCTCTGTGCGAGCAGCAGACACCGAGCGTGATCCAGCTGCCGAAGCAGACCGGGAAGCAGATATTGATGTAGAGCGTGAGGGACCAGTTGAAACTGAAGCTGAGCGTGACGGTGCATGTACGGACAAGGTGTCTCTAGTCAAACTAGTTGGCATGTCCTCCTATAATATTTTTAGATATGAAATTGAAATAATAAAGTCTAAATCTTACGGCCAAAATTGCAAGAGAAAATTTACCGTCATCTGACTTCTTCCAAATCAGAGTTTCGGTATCCTCTAAGGCCTCAGAAAATGGGCCTTTCATAAGCCACATCCCATCTTGCTGAACAAAAATAGGACAATTAAATTCTATAAAACAAATTTAATTATTGTTGCAATATTTGTCAAATTGATTGTCATACCTTCCAATTGAGGACACTTACGCATCAACTTCTCCAGAATAGGTGGAAGTTGATCGATGGTCTCATGCATAATTACGCCATGGTGCTCGGCGTTGGGATTTCGACTGACAAATAATTGAACCATCCCATTCACCTTCTGCGGAATTGTGACATTCTCAAATTCATCTGAATTAATGATTGTTAGCAATCACCGTCTTTACTAAACAGCATTATTTATATACCTTTATCAGCAAAATTAAAGACGTTTCCTTGTGCTCGTCCGCGAAGATGGCCTCCAGCAGCACGAGAGGATCCATGCATTAGGACAGGAGACATACTGAGGTTCTCACGGTATTCCACAAAGGATTTCTTTGGAGACGGTGACCTGAAATTTTATAAGTATATTTTTGCTGAAATATATTGGCTAAAAGTAATTGACCTTCCTCTCTCGACAACTGGAGCAACTGGGAACAATTTGCGAGGAGTAGTGTTTGGATCTTGAATGTCTGAAAGCATGACGTCAACAAGAATTTTGTTAATGTCAAAAAGTAACAAAAGATATTGTATATTGTCGGCTCACCGGTCACTCTCTCGTTATTGTCTTTCCCCTTATCCACATCGACATCCATGTTGTTGTCGGGAACCCCCCCCTTCTCTTCATCATCCTTCGCAATAATCTCCACCTCACCTTCCGAAGTGCTCGAGGCGTTGTCATCCTGGTTGCGAGCCTGAGAGTCCTCCTCCTCCTCCGATTCGGACTCTGAAGTGAGTTCGGTTGCACCCTCGGTTGTAGCTTCGGTCTTAGCTTCGGTCTTCTTCAAACCCACATTTTTCGGAGCACCACCGTCAGATTCGTCGCTTTCAGCTTCCTCCAAGCGAACACGACCAGACAAAACTCGAGGAGGAGGCGGAGGGATGGTTGATGATGCATCACGAGGTCTCTCGGGAGGAGCGACTGGAATGCCGCTGTTTTCGAGAATTCTTTCAGTCCTAATACAAGATTATCTAATTCGTATAACAGTAGGGAGCGGGGAAAAAACCTTGTCATATGAGCTGGTTCACCAGCTTGGTCTGCTGCCATATCTTCACCAAGTCGTTGAACGGACGATTTTCTAAAATAAATAAAAAACATTTAGTCATATTAAAAAAAGAAATTGAAAAAGGCACACACTTTGAGGTCTTCGTGCCTCCGGTAGCCTTTGGCGCAGGTGGCTCCTCTGCACCTCGAGAACTAATGTCACTCCTAATAAAATGACCTTGAGTTGATGGAATGAACACAGGAATGACTTACTTTTCATTCTCCTTAGGTTCTGCTTTCTTCTGCTTTGCTTTTGCCGGGTCCTTTCTCGCGGGCTTTGCGGCAACTGGCTTTGCCTTTTCGGGAGCGCCGGCAGCCTGAGTTGAACTGCGAGTGGCCATCCCAGTACCTGAGGCACTCTGAGATCGTGTTCCGGGCATGTTTTGAGCTTTGGTAATGTTGCTGTAGCTGTAGCTGTTGCTGCTGGTGTTCGAGCTTGTCGTGGACAGAGCAGAGATGCGCACACGTCGTTATCAGTCCTTTGATCGCGTTCACGCGGAGTTCGAATCACTTAGTGTGGTCGATCACACCGTCAGAGTTCAAAGACAAATTTTATTTTATTTTGCTATCTACGGTACATTCTACACTACTGATAATATACAACATGAGATGAGGCGATCGTGCACGCTGGCGCGTGCACGATCGCCCCCGAAGCGGGACTCCGTCCCATGGCGAGCGCGTGGGCCACTGTGTCCGTTGCCGTCGTGCGTGCTTGTCCTTTTAGTCGAGGGTGGGGAGCGGTGGGGAGACGCGTGGTCTCCGTCGTGCTAGGTGGGTTGCCGTCGCCGTCGTCGATGTGGAGGTAGGGGGCGTGCTCGATCACACGCCGTGCGGACACCGCGATCCGTTGATCGCGGTGTCGTAGGCCCTCTAGCCCTCCTTGTCGTCGCTGCCGTCCGGCTGTTCGTCGTTCGTCGCTGTCGTGGTGCCCATGCGCGTTGTCGTGGGGCGTGGGCCTCTTTGTCGTGATGGCGATGGAGGAGCCGGGGGGTGGCGAGTTGGCGAGTTGGGGCTGCATGGGCGGTTGGGGGTGCACGGGCGGGTTGGTGGGCTGTTGGGCTGTTGGTTGATGGCGCCTCGACATGGCATGTGGGTCTGTGGGTCTGTAAGCGAACCTATCGAAAAACATAAAGAAACAAAAAGAAAAATGCAGAAAAAAATAAGAGACGGCACGATCTTTGCGATCGCACCGTCGTCGTTGGGGAGTGGGGGGTGGGTGATGATGGCTTGGAGCACGAAAAGAAAGGAAAAGATTTTTTAAATTTAAAACACACCTTTGACGCCACGATCAATTGATCACGGCGCCCCGAAACCCACTCGCCGTTCGTCGTCGTCGCTGGCTGCTCCCGCTCCCGCTCTCTCCCGCCGCTCATTGTCCGTCGCACGCCGTTTTCCGTTCGTCGTTGCTCGTCGTGTCGTTGCTCGTCGTGTCGTTGGTTGCTCTGTTCGCTGGTTGCCCGTTCGTTCGTTCGTTCGTCGTGTTGTTCGTTGTCGTGAGCGGGTGGGCCCTGATGGAGATGGAGGAGCGGTGGTGGTGGGACGTGGGACATTGTGGGCGGCGCCTCGACATGGCGCGGTGGCTCTGTGGGGGTTTTTTGTGAGCGAAAAGACGAAAAAACATAATTAAAAGAAATGAAAAATGAAAAAAAATGAAAAAGACGATGCGATCTATGCGATCGCACCGTCGTTGTGGTTGTCGTGACACCGCCTGGGGTTGTGCACGCCGCCGCCGTCCCGCCACGGCTGAGGGCGAGTGGGAGCCCTGTGACGGGCTCTCCCCGACAACAAAAAGAATAGAAAAATTGATTTGAAAGAAAAAAACGCACCGTTGACGCCACGATCGTTTGATCGTGGCGTCGTAGCTCACCGGCGAGCACCCCGGGTTGCTCGTCGTCGCTGCTTGTTGCTTGTCCTCGTTACTCGTTGCTCGTTGCTCGTTGCTCGCGCTCTTCGTGCTTTGTTCTTCGTTGTTTCTCGTTGCCGTTCGTCGCTCGTTGTTTGCTGTTGTGGGGTGTCGTCATGTCGTCGGCTGTGGGCTTCGTTGTGATGTGCGGCGGTAGTGCGTGGGCAGGTGGTTGTGGTCGCCGTTCGCGGCGGGTGGTTCGCTGTTGGCTGTTGGCTGCTCGTCGTGACTCGCTTGCTGTTTGCTGGGCGTTGTCGTTTGTCGCTGGGTGTTGTCGTCGTCGGTGAGCTGCGGTGCGGCGGGTGTTGCGAGATGGTGGTTGTGGTTGAACGTAAACAACAACATCATGTCACGCCACTCCCGATTAGTCGCCGGTCTGTGCCAGTGCGTACAAATACACTATTTTACCTTGAGTCCAGTATGGTATGTTGGTGCAACGGTATCAGCGCAGCTTATTGTGGCTGTGCAGTGTGGCTGACCTGCGTGCTTGAGTTCAATCCCTGCTCATGTCATTTTTTATTTTCCCTAAAATAATAAGGATGTGAACCGGTGGCACAACCCAAATTGGGAGCGGAACACAATTCTTCGAGACTCCTGATGGAATTAATCAGGAAACTCCGGATACTGTCCAGATTCAGTCCATTTCATGAGTAAGTCCATGTGGACTCCATGTGGACTCCATATGGAGTCTTCTTAAAATATGGAATTTCATGATATACTAATTCTGGTACATTGTCCTGGTGGAGTCCTGGTGGAGTCCATGTGGAGTCCATATGGACTCCTCATCGGGTCTCAGTGATTCAGTGGACATGGATGAAGAATCCATCAGGAGTCCATATGGAGTCCACATGGAGTCCACCAGGACGTGTGGGGGAGTGTAAAGCCCTCGCGATGGAATCCATGAAAGCTACCGTCATCGCGTCCCCTGCGCTTCGCCCCCTCGACTACAAATCGCATCGCGAAGTGATAGTCGCCGTGGACTCATCCGTCTGGGGAGTAGGATGGGTCGTCCTTCAGCTAGGGACAGACGCGAAGAGATATCCAAACCGCTTCGGATCGCTCAGTTGGAACGAGAGAGAGTCGTGATATTCACAAGCGAAACTTGAGCTATTTGGACTCTACCGCGCACTACGCGCGATCCGCCTCTACATTATCGGCGTTGAGAACCTCACTGTGGAAGTCGACGCGAAATATATTAAAGGAATGATTAACAATCCCGACATACAACCGAACGCAACGATCAACCGCTGGATTGCGGGCATACTCCTGTTCCATTTCAAACTACGTCACGTCCCAGGCGATAGGCATGCTGGCGCTGACGGGCTCTCACGTCGCCCATCAGCACCAGAAGACCCCGGGGAACCTGACGACTTCAACGACTGGCTCGATACGATGTACTCGTTCTCCATGGAGATCCTCAACCGCGCATTCCCCACCAAACCGCGCTCACTCATCGCACACATTCTCAGCCTGTCTATCAGCGCCGAGGCAAACGAAACCAGCATCCCGCGCAGCGACAAAGGACACGCTCGCGACAAAAAGTTAGACGAGGTGCGCGAATTCTTAGAAGACCCCTTGAAACCTACGGCGCGCTCCGATCTCGAGTTCAAACAATTCGTCAAGTACACGACTGAATTCTTCCTTCGCGACGACAAGCTCTGGAGAAAGGATCATATCGGCAAACACCAACTGGTCGTTGCATACGGCCAGCGACTAGCACTCCTTCGACAGGCCCATGACGAGTTATAGTGCTGAGCACGAGTCCAGGATACCCGGGGATCTTACGGGTATAGATCCGTGGGAAACCCACGGGTTTGGATCCCAACGGGTATTTTTTTTTGTGGGTTATTTTTTTCACGGATCCATGACACGAAATTTCTTATTTCCAAACCCACGGATCTACTCGCGGGTTACTCGGACATTTCACACGAAGTTTTTGGCATAAATGTATTGCATGTGGCATATCTAATCTAATCATACTTCGACATTGTACCTTCCTAAAGATCTAGATGGGCATGATCGGGAAGTTCCTCGGCCGCCGGATCAGACGAAGTGAAGTGGGAATCGGAATCGGATGAGTTAAAGGTAGTGCCGTCAGCGTACGCGTGAGCCAATTCGACGTGCCGGTCAAGCAAGGTCTTGGGGACGATGTCGATCGTGTTCAGTGCGCGCTAAAATCGGATGAGATTAGAAACAAGTAGAATCAGAATCAAAATTTGTACTTACAGGCTCGAGCCATGAGTATGTCGTAACCAGTTCGCTTCCATGACGATCGCGAAGAAGGACTGCGGCCATGTGAGAAAGTGTGGACAGGGGCTTTGGTAGACCAGTCGGCTTGTGGCGAGGTTTCATCGACAGTGGGAGAGCCCTATTGATGCGTCTCCTTAGCGCCATGGGGAGAATGTCATCGGTCCTGAGTCGGACAAAGGGGCTGTAAAGTTTCGGAAGGGACTTGTTGTACGATTCGACGAAGTTGACGCCATGAAGGATGTATGTGGTCTCGCCGCCAGTGAATGACCATCGGGTGGGCAACTTGGTGGTGGTCGTGTGCAAAATTATCTGGGAACGAGTTAGCGGCGTTTGGATACAGGCATTAAGTAAACTTACAATATCATTGATGTAGCGAATGCATGGAAGAATTAAGTCGAGCCGCGGAGAGTTGGTGGCGAGGCACTCCACGGTCTTGCCATCGCACGGGTTAAAATCCGAGTCGTCGTTCGTAGTGTCTGCAGTAGGGGCCGCCATCGAAGAAGCTGCTGGAGAGGATGGTGAAGGGCCGTTGGTATGGGTAATGGTGAACGGAGCTGGCGGAGAGGAGGCAAGAAAGCTGTCGATCGAAGACGAGATCGTTATCGCAGATAAACGAGCTGGTGAAGACGGTGGGAAGCTGCCGATTGTGGATGCTATCTCTATCGGGGATAAGGGAGCCGGTGGGGATGATGGT
This sequence comes from Rickenella mellea, assembly GCA_004355085.1. Classification (NCBI taxonomy): domain Eukaryota; kingdom Fungi; phylum Basidiomycota; class Agaricomycetes; order Hymenochaetales; family Rickenellaceae; genus Rickenella; species Rickenella mellea. The sequence continues at coordinate 17,280 of ML170349.1, read as the reverse complement.
GGAAGACTGTTGACAGTAGACGGGATGGATATGGCAGACAAAGGGTTCGGTGGAGAGGCAACCAACTCCGCGACACTGATCTGCGAAGCAGAGATTGGAGATCGCAATGACGATTTGTCGATGTCAAGAGGGATGCGAGAGATAGCCGAGTCGAATGGGAAAGTGTTGATAGAGGCCGCGGGTAACAATGCAAGGGAGGAAGGCGGTGGTGGCAAGCGCGCTGGGGGATCGTCGACATCTGACGCGGCTCGCCTCTTCAGAGGCCGAGCTAAAGAGAAACACATAACTAGCTACATGAAGAACCCGTCAGTATCAGAAGATTGCGATGGGATAATACACTTACATTGGCTTTGGTGTTGCAAGAATGGGGTGGTGGGGAAACTGACGGAGATATTCGATGCAGACGCTATTTATCCAATCGGCATCTTCTTATGACTTGCAAGGACGTGGGACGGAGTTGAATTAGAATAAGGTAGTGATGCGAAGCAGGGCAAGCTCGATGTAGTTGCGCGGTGCCGAATTTGACAGTGACGAGGAAATGAATGGTATGGGTTGGAACAATAAATAAATAACCGCTGATGACTCGCCATGCCCATTGTGCAGCGACTCCTGGTCGTGGCGTTGCTAACGAGATCTGACGCCAACCGATTCCATGGATAACGAAAGGTCCGGCTCCGTGCCTCTGTGCGCACAGTTCTGGTGTCGGGAGTAAGTGGAAAAACAAAAACAACGGAAACTGCGAACTCACACCTAATCACGGGAGCCATTGGGTTGTTGAGATTTTGAAGGGAGGGAGATAGAGATGAGAGATCCCCAATTAGCCCGTCAACGGCCTAAATGGTCATTATTTCAACGTGCACCTTGGAGGATGTTGGAGGATAGGAGAAAAAGGCGTGATGTTCGTGTTTGTTACTGTAACATCACGCAAACACGAGGCTGCAGCTAAGCAACGGTTTTGCGAATCGAGTTCGTCGTTCTGATCAATATTTACAAGTTACGTATTGCGATCGGGAACTACAGGACAATGGAGATGCGTCAAGTTACTCTTCGCCACTAAATTGTTCTATGTCTTCATGCCCGAAATCAAAATCCTTGAGCTCAGGCAGCCCATCATCATCTTCAATTTCATCAAAAATATTACCTGCCCTTACTGCTGCATCGTCGTCAAGATATCGGCGAAGCACACTTGTGGCTATGACATCGGTGTGAATGATTTCGTGCTGAAATAAAATCAGCACATGAATGAGGAGATGGGATAAGAGGGCGAACCGGAGTGCGCCATGAAAAACTACTTATGAGCCCAGCACCGCCGTGTTGTTCAACGATTGCGGTGACTAGGATGGCAAGCTGAGGAATGGAGACAATGCCTCCAAATGATGGTGGAGGTGTGTCGAAGCTACGTGCGACAATTGCCGCGGCGAGTCGGCTCCTGATGGTGATGTTGATGTCGTCGTAGAAGGTGATGCGGTTCTCGAGGAATGTCGGCAGGACTCGTTTGAAATGCGTAAGGAACGCGGCGCCTTTGAAAACAACTGTTACAGGAGGGCCGCGCGGCAAGCCACGCGGCGACGAGCTTTGTCGAGTGCACAGGACGATCTAGAGAACGAATTAGTTAGAGCCTACGTACGTGACACACACATACCTGTTCGGCGTCTATGGTGTCTCCATTGGCTCTGGAAGTACGGAAACGACGTGATGTGATGTCGACATCGAAGTCCGTGGGTGGTTCCACCAATGGAGAAGGTGATGGAGAGGATGGGTTTTGTGGGAGCTGAGAGATGTGGTACTGAGACGGTTGCGACGGCGGGTACAGTCTGTCGAATTGTGCTTGGGCGTCAGGCGGGCTCGGGGATATGTGCGGGTAGACTGGGATATGTCGAAGGTGTGCTGGCCGGTTTGGTGGGTACATGTCGTTCCAGTAGTCCGTGTCCCATGGATGGATTGCCGTCTCATGGTGCACGGGTGTCGGAACATTGTCTTCACCGTGGAAGGGAAGAGGTGGAGAGGGAGGTGTCGCGGATGGGTTCGCGTCGCCAGGCTGAGGCTCGTCCATGTCACCAGATACGATACGATGCACTTGATAAGACGATGTCAGATGGTTACTGAGGGAATGAGAAGCAAATCGACGCACAACTTAAAGTGATCAATATATGAGAGCTCCTGCTCCCGCCCAAATAATGGATGATACCTGACTCCGTGAACCCGATGACAGCCTGCGTGGTCGGATGGTCTGAAACATGCCTATGGAACAACGCAACAGTAAGATACTATTCAACTAGGGCAGATACGTATTACTCACCTGTGCGACAATTGTTCCTTTTGAGCCGCCAAGCGGCGAGGTTAACGGAACCGCTACGAACAGGTAATGAGCACAGCATTATTGGCATTTAGTGACTGACCTTGGCGGCGGTCGCGACGAGCTCTGAGTCAGTTGGCTTGTGTGACATGTCACACCACAACAAGTTGGTGTGACTCAGCCGAAATTGGTTGATACTCGAGTTCAGGTGTTTGGAGAAGAAAATATATTCGTTACTTATATCAGAGTAACTGGAAATTCAACGAGTGATCAGCATAGCTACGCTGAAGGCTGGAAATGCCTCCATCTCTCAGAATGAGACAAAATTCCTCCACAATGTCAACTGCCCTCGCGATCTGACGGCGTACGAACTGCGCTGCATTCCACGTTCCCCCAACACCAGACGGATCGCACGTGAAAGATCGACGTGATATAATTTCGAAACGATCCTGCAATTCCTTTCCAAGATTGACGTATGGCTGGAGTTCGGTTTCGGCTTGTGTCGAGTCCGAGTCGGCGTTGAGCTCAATCATGTGGTAAAGGGCGCTGCCCCAAGTGCGAAGCGATCCACAAGTCCACAAGTCGAAGACGCGCTGTGCCTCGAATATTTTGTGGTCGACATTCGCGGTAGTGAGTTGCCATGTGCACATGGCGTCCTGGGCTGCAGCCAACATCGCCTGCGTGTTGAGTTGCGCGTGCATGGCACTGCATATTACCACTTTCAATTAGATAAATAATAGATAATAACCGAAAACTCACGAAGTAAGAGAGTCGTCCGAATTTGCGTGAGCTTGTGGCCGCTTGTCGAGCTGGTCTTCGTGGGTTGGAGATGGGTCACGGTGGGATGGGATGTGTGTTCTTGGTGCGGTGAATTTGGGTTCAAAATCTACGCTTTTAAGGTGATGATATCTTGCGAGAGATTTAGCAGACTCCCTGCGTCGGTTTCTTGGAATGATTAGACCAGACTTTCAAGAAATCAAAGAAATTAGGACTCACCTGTCATACCAGTCTCTCCGCCGCTTTCTTGCTGCTTCCACTTGTTCCTTCTCTGTCTTATACTTGCGGGGACGTGCCATGAAGGAATTCCAATAGCTGGTCGTAAGAATATGCGATTGGCGAGGGGGATATCCAGGCAATGTCCGGACGATCAACGGAATCCAGATGATCGACGTCGAAACTCCTGACTTCGCACATCGAGTCAGTCCATATTCTGTTTGTGGACATTTCTGGAAAAAGAAAGAGTGAGTAATGTGGGAAGATGTTGGGAATGAATATTGTTGAATGGCGGACTTACAAAGATGGAGACGATTATGCGTCATAATTCAGTATGTGGAAGCGTTGTCTCTTCAGCTTTTGGACGAAAACTCAATGTGGGCTTCTGACTCACTTTGAACGTATCAAACTGGTTTGGGAACACAATAGAAAAGGTTTGAATGAATTCCTGATAGACCAAGCGGCGAACATGGGTGTTGACGAATTTCTGCGTACTGATTTCACCAGAGTTATTGTTCGCGCCACAGGGAACAAACAAAGCAAGTGAACCCTTACCTGGCCAAGTCAGGGTTCAGTTCAACTGCCTCCAAACTCACGACTCACCTCTCGACAACACAAGTCTGCAAGACAACGTAGGCAGGGAGTCGGACTAGACCAAGTTTGGTCGAAATCTGACTCCCGTTGGAGGCTAGGTTCACAGGGTGAACTGGCGTCCGACAGCCGAACGACAACACAAAGCAATGTCGCCCACCGTGCATGCTGGCACGCCCTGTTTCGTTCGATGGATCACCCGTCAATGACGGTTGAGGAATGGAGAACAGCTGCGGGCACTACGTTGTGAGTTGACCGCCGTACTCAGCAGGAAAATGACTTAAAAGCCTGCCACTTCAGTGATCTCGCCACCTATCCGCTATTCCGTATCATCATGCGAGGCAAGGGTGCTAAGCGTCCACGTCCTGCATCGCCTACTCCATCGCTCGCCACTTCGACAGCAAGTACTCCTGCTCCTGATGACGCCCGTCCACCCGCCAAACGTGGTCGTGTTGCCACTCTCGACGACATGCGTGTTGCGTTCTTGCAACGCTACGACCCAAACAAGTTTACCATGGAGGAAATTCTAGGTACGTACACATGTGCATGCACTCCGACTTCTTGCTAACTCCTTCGTACTCAGCGGCACAAATGGCTTCCTGGAGATCGGCAGTCTATAGCCACTTCAAGTCCCCGCCGACGATCGTGGAGGTGGATGGAGAAGTCAGGTATAAATTTATTTGCGCGAAGACAACGTGAGTACCTTCAACACCATTTTTTTTTGCCTGTGTGTACTGATGATTAACCCTCAGCAATGTATCGGAGTCTATCTACGTCACCCGCGCCCGCCACGACACCTCGACGAGCAACCTGAAGCGTCACGTTGACGAGTGCTCCCCAGGCGATGCTCGTGCTACGACAATCCTCAGGGACTTTTTGGGTGGCTCCACTTACGACAAGGCGAAGTTCCGGTTTCTCATGGCACTATGGATCGCACGCCGTCACCGCCCCTTCCTGATCGCTGAGGACCCTGAGCTGCACAGCTTGTTCGAGATGCTCTGCTCGAAGGTTGACTTACCATCCCGCTTCACCGTCTCTCGCGACATCAAGGAGATTTTTTTGATGACTCGTGACGCCGTCTCGAAACTCCTTTCGGTATGTCATCTTTGTATCATCCCTTATCTTGTTACTGATTGTCTCCGCAGAACACGGCACGTGGCCTTCACGCCGGTATTGATGGGTGGACCTCGCCGAACGTGATATCAGTTCTTGGGATCACGATTCAGTATTGGGACAAAGGCAAGCTCGAATCGTTTATCCTCGACTTTATTATGTAAGTTTTACTTCTTTGATTCAGACAGCTTGTGACTGACCAGCTTTTTTTCAGCTTGAAACGGCGTCATACTGGCGTCTACCTCGCAGAAGAGCTCGCGAAGGCGTTTCAAGAGTTTGGTATCGAGAAAAAGGTGAGACCACGGCATTTGAATGTCAGATGCAATACTGATCCTTCCAAAGATCCTTTCCTTGGTTGCAGATAATGCGGGGAACAATGACACCCTTGTTACTGAGCTCGAGACGCTGCTGCCGGATGCCCCATTCACCTCAAACCATCGTATCCGATGCTTCGCGCACATTATAAATCTTGTTAATAAGGTACGTCTGTCTTATATCTTGTGCCGCTTTCTCATCAACTAAATACTTTCAGGCCATTCTCTCCCAGTTCACGCGACCAAAGAAGAACGCTCGTACGGATTCTGACGCTGCCGACACTGAACCTGAGGAGTTCGATCTTGATGAGGACGAGTTCAACTCCGAGGAAGGATTTGATGACGACGACGACGACGAATTCGAAACCGACCCCATCAGGAAAAAATGACAAATTTATGTAGCTTTTCATAGCACTTTAGAGCCTATATAGCACTAATAGCATGTATAGGAAAGGTACCCTCTATCAACCATTTTATAGCACCTCTATATACCTATAATAGTTGTTTATAGCAGTACATAGTTTCCTACCTGCAATTTATAGAACTATGAAGTATTGTATCACAACTATGAATTGATCAATAAGCTGCTATAAAAGTGTTATAAAAGCTCTTCATAGTGCTGTATAATATATGCTTTTGAATAATTGTCATTCAGATAGATCTACAAACTGGTAATTTAC
>ML170347.1:0-13273 GCA_004355085.1 Rickenella mellea | reverse complement strand
ATTCTGATTTTCCATGATTTATTCTGATTTTTCCTGATTTTTCTCGATTTTTGGCAATTTATTCCGATTTTCCTTTATTTTCCTCTATTTGTACTAGGACCAAGGACCCTGAGAAGCACCCAAACAGGACCCAAAAGGCACCCAGAAAGCCCCTACACGTATATGGAAAGTATAGTAATAAAGGCGCTGAGCGTATGCAACTATGGTGGTGTAGCTCAAGGCTTGCGCTTGTCAACTACAGTATAACTATAGTGACAGCCACGACTGGATAGAACTATGACTCGAATTAATCTCCGTGCTTGAAACCATGCCCGGGGAAATTTGGCCGTTGATGCGCGTTCACCCCGCATCCAAGACGAATACCAGATTCAAGGGAGGAGATGGATGATACCGGTGGAAGTTTTTTAGTGCAGGAATCGTTCGGTTGAGTCGGGTTATGCAGCAAAGCGGAGAAGAGAATGGGGAATAGAGAGGGGGGCATTGAAAGGGGGAAATATTCGGATGATATTCAACGTGATATGAACAATTGAACCACAACGCGTACATATGGGATGCACCAAAATTCCATCACGCTCGAAACCACGTCGGCCAATCACTCGCGCTTCCGCTGCGAGCTACGTAAACTTGAGATCGCCAAGTACAATGAAAGCTCGTAATAAATGCGAGAATGTATTGGGAATTTGACTTACGATGGACATGGCATTAAGCAACAGTGTGGTAGGGATAAACGAAGGCTTCATAAGAATCATGCAAAGATACAACCTAAATGAAGTATAGATTTAGTGTGTACACCACAAAAGGTACGTGTTACCCGTACGAGTGGAGCACAGAACGAACATCCATCTAATCCAAGCGGCTTAGGCACTTTAGCACCACGCGCACATCTTCCGAAAAGGATGCCGATCGATCCTCTGGTTCAACGACCAGTAAAGGAGCGGCGTGGAATGGATTGGAATTTTTGACGTGGCGATGAATACTGCCGAGTCCGTTGGATCAGCGTTGATGAATGAGAGCGCTGTAATTGACATAGCGAGATATACAATCAGACTTGAACCAAATGATATCAGTACGAGAGAGCCGTTGTCGTCAACCATTCTTACGAAAGAAAAATCCGCTTTGAGAACCTGTTGCTCGAACTGCATGGCACCTCAAGAAATTGCGTTCCTGAGGTTACACGTCCGAGGTCATCACCGAGCGGAGTTGATCTTTGAAGGAAGGCAGAGCCACAGATAGGACGCTATCTAGATCTCGCGCAAGAGGATGCACACAAAAGGAGCTGAGATGTGAATCACGGCAGAACGAACTCAACATTTGCGGGCCACCCCAGAGTTTGCACTTACCTGCCCGTGCAAGCGATGAATTATTGAAATTCCAAGGTGTCGGTTATTCTCTCGGAGCGTTGTATCCTGCAATAGAATTTGTAGACATGTCTTAAACCGAGCAGGTAAGAATCACCAAGGTGGCGCGGTGGATAATGACGCAAAGTCTTAAGCTAAACAATGGTGGCGGAGCGGCAGCGGAAAGAGACAGTGAAGATGAGAATACTTTCAGGCTCAGTGTTCCGTAATACACCATCTAAGATGCGGAAGATCTACTCTTGAAATCTTGATTGTTTCGTTCCGCTCAAAGCGAATATCTGCAGCGAGATTTGTTGAGAGAGGAGGAACAGCCTAGCCTTGGATGGTTGGGAAACCGACGTGTAAGATACGCGTCATATGGAGCGCGATAAAGTGAGAGGATCTCGTTTGTGCTTAGCTGGCAGAATATGGTTGATCGGAGAAAGAATGGAATATGTTCACAGAGCTATCTCCGTCAACCCCTGATGCGGAAGTCACTGCGTCGATAAAAGACTGGAGAGGTTGAGATTCAGTGTCGATGTATCCATTCCCAAGATGACACCGAAACCTGCAGATAGCGAACATTGAGCTGGTCGAATGCGAGAAGAAGGTGGCGTAAGAAGGACCGGGATGCCGGAACAGGGGAAAGGCATAAATTGTCAAGACGTAGCATGCGGGGACGCGTCGACCGAGATCCTGCCAATGCTGGACGTCACCATGGTAGTACCATAGTAAGCCATGAGCTACACAACTATAGTTGCGTTTGCTCAGCCATTTTCTACTATGGTTGACTGTGTGTGGCTGAGTTATTCTGTCCCGGGCTACTCAGGGTACTTCCTGGGTACCTTTCCGCCTGTGCCTGACAGCTCCTGATTGTACCTATCCCGCCGTTTCTTAAATGGGATACTGTTATATTTAGCCGTTCGCGGTTCTGGATGCCGCGCGTCCACGCGCTTTCCCTTTCCCGCCGTTTCTTAAATGGGATACTGTTATATTTAGCCGTTCGCGTGGATGCCGCACTTCTATGCCTCCAGTGCTGTGCCAAGCGCCGATTACGGCACTTATTCCTATTCACCCCGCGGCATTTGCTACCCAACCATGCCATGCACTGTGGCCAAGCCATCTTGTTGTCAGGTAAGTTAACACTAATTCTACCATGACACTAATTAAGTTATGCAGTCCTTGCCTTTTTCGACGAAGGCGCGGGCAGTTCTTCCTCAGCGGCGCGCTTCCCTTTGAGCTTCAAAGCTTCAACCACTTGGCATAGACACCATTCGACATCCACCAATGCCACAGCGAATGCCCTCCTATCAGCCGGTTCTGTGGCTACGCTGTTCCACCATACCAGAGTCACAATGACGATGTGAAACCCATTTTTTCCGCCCTTCGCGACACCCGGCCACTTTTCACCCGTCCACGCGCCCTCCGTCCCTGCAATACCATCGCGCAGAGGCCAATCAACACCCGCATCGCGCCACTTGGGCTGTAGACCCTTCCACCACTTTCGCCAGGAATTGCCGTACTCGGCTGGGTCAGCAATGGGCGGGACCTTATTGTACGGCCGCCCAGATCGGATCCAGGTTGAAACCTGCGCAGGGCGATGTTTGGTGTCCAGGCGGCTAGCAGGATCCTTTGGTAGAGAGTTAGAACTAATATAATGAGAATGGAGAACAACATACCGAAGCATCAGTTGTAGGAAAACCGAGGCGACGTTCCAACTCCACCCACATATTGATCACCGCTTCCCAAACCACCCCCTTCACGTCTTGCTTGATAATGAACGCGAGCGCGTTTACAAGCCACTCCGGAAATGCCGATGTGTCGATCTCGGTGATTGGAACCACCTCCACGTCCTTGAACGGCACGGATCGAACCTCATCTTCTCGCGGTGTCTCACGGGCAGCAGCCTTCTCGAGGACTGTCTGAGAGCTTGTGTTGCTTCCCGGCGGGGTTTGAGAGGTGGTATTGTTCTCCGACTCCATGTGACAGGCGGTAGGATTGGCCGACGGTGATGCGGAAGTTGCGAGGCTCTCCGGCGTTATTTGAGTGGGGCAAGCGTCCCCCATCTCCAGGTCACGAGTGGTGGGTGTCTCTGATGGTGACTGATAGGTTTTGACGGTCTCCGGTGGTGTTTGAGAGGGAGTCTTCGATGCTATTCCACAGGTGGTTTCGTTGTCCACGAGTTCAACAGTCACGTGATCTCCAGGGGCAGATACGTCATCTGTAAGTGGGGCGCTGGCGTTGGCATCAACCGTGGATGGGGTGCTGGCATTGGTATCGACTGTGGATGTAGCGCTGGCGTTGGTATCAACTGTGGATGGGGATGCCTGGGGATCACCAGAGGAGCCTGACGGCAATTCAATGGATGGAATCTGGACATTGCTGTTAGGGATAGGGACAGCCAGGGCGGTTCCGGTAGTAGTCGAACCACCACATCCTCCCACCAGACCGGTCTCCGGACTCTCTGCGTCTCCATCCTGTTCTGTACGTTCTTGCTGAATTGAGTGAATGGAAAAGTCGTCAAGACCTTCGGCTCCAATGTTGGCATCGTCAGTATCCGAGGAAGCATTATCTGAAGTAAAGCTAACAACAGATAAGCCATCCCGTTATCGAGACGCAGACAAGGACAACTCACGAGTTTTGAAGTGGAGTGGATACGGCGGGCAAATGTCGGGCTGAACGACGCAGTTGTGGCTCGCTAGGAGCCTTGCGAGCGTGCTTAGGCTTGGGCTTTGGGCGTGGAGTCTTGGCCGGTTTCTTCAACCCCACTGACTCCATGGCGTTGAGGAGGCCCAGTTTAGCCAAGAGTAGCTTGTTCGCCGCCATGTTCGCATTCCGTCGTTCCATGATGTTTGGTTCATGATCGGGAGATGCATCGCGGGAGGATGTGGCAGAATCTTCAGCAGTGCCAGATGCTGCTGTTCCTTCGTCGATGTCGCCGTCGATGTCGCCAATGGAGATGTCGTTGTTATCAACGAAGTCTTCATTGTTGTTGTCACGCTGATCAGATAAGGTTGCTGACTCATCCACCTTTTCTGCATCAATCTCACGCTCGGGCGTCATGCCCGAATCTGAACTTCCTGAATTACTGGACGAACTACTTGACGACTCAGAGAACAAAGCCCTCAGCTTGCGTGTGTGTGGAGCTAGAGATCTGCGATTCAGTCCGATTCTGTGCCACAGCGGTATTTTACTCACGAAACGAAGCCTTAGAGTAGTCTTTCCACCAACCCTGCAGAGTCTGGAACTTCGTCGCACCAAGATACTGTTGGAACGTCTGGTTTAGCTCTGTCTCTCCCTCCCGGCTTGAACTAATTTCATGTAGTAAGCACAATGCGTGCACTCGAGGCACGCCACTCACATCCAAGTCACCACGTTTCCGTTATTCTGTGGCTCTGGCGCTCCAATCAGAATCATCGCAACACCTCCAGTCTGGGCCGTGATTTTATCGAGAATGCTATGGGCAAATCGTATGAGGCCGTCTTGAGCTCTGGATGAAATTTGTTAAGGTAACAATTATAATCCTGCACAATACAATACTCACCGCTGCATCCGATGGTTTTCCATATATCGGTCAAAGTCTTCCTCAGACAAGTCTTCCCTTACAGCGGCGAGATATTCAGGTATATCCTCCTCCTTGCTCTCATTCCTGAACTTCTCCACCTTTTCAAGAATGTCCTGTGAAGCTACTGCAAGCTCCTCTTTCGCAATCTTGTTGCAGATGAATAGCCGGCCTTTGTTCTCCGCACCAGTGGCCTGGCATTCGGCCTCGTAAATCTTGTACTCGGCTTCGACCTTTTCCCTCAGCTCATCCTTGAAAAGCTTCTGGTACGCCTGGTACGCCTGGAGTTTCTGTTTTGGCTTGAATACGTACTTGCTACCCTTTGCAGCAGTTTTCGATGCTTTTGAGTTGGTAACTGCGTTGGGGCCCTTGCGCGTTCGGTTGTTATACCAACTCTTGATACGCTTTGTGTGGTACAGGTAAGTTTTAAAATTTACACGTTGAGCAATGAAATCCTCACCGGTAAATTCTTTGCCATAGCCTGCTCCCTAGCTTCACCGTCTGGGAGATCATCCGCAAATCTATCCGCCCACAGCGGCATAATCTTCTTCCAGAAAAAACCCATCTCTCGCTGTTTCTTCTCCGGCAACAATTTGAGTGGGGCGAACTCTGGGAGGTGCTCAAGGAGAAAGTTATTCTCATTTTCTTCGGTCCTCTTCATGACGTGGAGTTTTTGAGCAAGTTTGTTAGCGTGGTTGGGTGACTATTCCAGGGGTAAGGACGCTGGTTGAAGTTAAACCACGGACACTGCCGACTACTATAGTAATGTTTTGTTTGCTGATTTATTTGTTCAATTCAGCACACGCGGGAAACTGACTAGTAGCTGGTGTTGTGATGTTTGCACCAACGGCGCACGGACCAATCCCCGAATGTATTTAGTTCGATTCAGCCACGACGCTTCCCCTTTTCCTCCCCTCACATATCAAACTTCAAACTCACGGTTCGTCCCCACGTCTTCCCTCTCTTACGAACCCCGCGCTCACCTATTATCACAGTCACATACAGTACATACAAGAGAATCGTGAGTCTTTATTCTATATCATGTAGCCCGCACTGACATGCATGTAGACTTTCCAATGACCGCCTCCCACGTCCCCAGCAAGGACGTGCGACACGATCACGAGGAAGATGACGATCGTCGTGACCCAAGACCTCCTTTCCGCCCTGGTGCAGGGTCTGACGCAACTCCAGAGGACCTGTGGCTGGTCATGGTTGTTGTCTACATCATCAGGGCGGTCATATACTCTGTCGGTTACATGTATCACGTCGGCTCGCAAGTCATGGCCAACATTCCATGTGAGTTCGATGTCGGTGCACGCACCTCGCCTGCCGGATTCATCGCTCCCGCTCCCGCTCCCGACAACGTCGACAACAACGCCAACTTGGAGGAACCTGCCGAGCTGCCCTTCCCCGTTCATATGCCGACATTCGAGGCTGGTAGCGAACCGGACAACCATCTTGGTCGGAGGTGGTATGTGGTGTTTGTGGGTCGCCAGGTCGGCGTTTTCAGCTCGTGGTAAGTACACTACCAAGTCGATTGACTGTCCTAATTCTATCATTTTCGTAGGGACAAAGTTGCAGCAGCAACATACGGAGTATCGGGACAGGCTCAGCGCCGCGTTAACGGTTTCGCGATGGCCCGGAGGGTGTTCTTCGATGCGGCGGCTCAGGGCAATGTTCGTTGGGTCCCAGATGACCCTGGCCCTAGGTAAGTTTTTCCGCTTCTCTGTATGATTGATATATATTTATTGTGGCACTGCCAGGAAATATCAAAACCCCAAGCGCGACGATGAAGGTCCAGGAGCGGCGGGTGGCTCTGGCACGGGAATGGCGGGTGGCTCTGGCACTGGAACGGCAGGTGGTTGTGTGAAGCGCGAGGAGTAGAGTCGTTTTTACGTACGGCGTTGACGCCTCAATTTTTGGAATTGGTGCCTGCGGCGCTAGGACATCTTAGGTAGTAGAATCTGAATTGTTGATCGACAAATTTGTCTTGCCATTGTTCCGTACCCAATATGATGTCATTTCCACCCCTGCACGAATGTTCGAGACCTCAAGACCAACTTCTGATTGACCTATCATTCCCTACGTTTGCGACTATTGTTCCTACGTTTGCAATGAGTGTCTAATACAATAATACTAACACTATCTTATTGTAAAATTATTGGTATTTGATCTTTCATCCGAGGGAATCACGCGTGGTGTTGGAAGGATAATGCACTTGTGACCTCAGTCATCCATGTTCTCGAATTTGGAGGTTGAAGGAGGCACTTGTGTGAGAAGTGATCGGAAAGATGTCTGGGTGTACTATACAATGGATAGACTAAATAAATCTTCCATGGTAAAATTTGGAGCCCCTCATCAGCGCTGAGATGTGCCATTAGGCGAGTTGGATTTTGTGCGCCACACCCAAGTGTTGGATCATATCATACTGTCTCATAATGATTGAGCGGTCGAAATATGCACGAAACATTTCCAATAGTATTCATACATACCATTGAGCGTTTAATGACGAATTGGAGTGCGCCTGTCCATCACAAGTTGCATTAGGTTGGGTGTATGCGGTTTGTTATTCAGAATCGTCAATTGCAGTTCTCGAAGCTTGCCTCACCTATTCGAGACATTGGAATGGTTATCTAAGTGACAGTTAGATACATTGATTGATACGCCAGTGATCTATTGATGATTCAATCAGTGATTTGCAACAAAATGAGTTTGAAAGTGAATAGCGCATGAGTTGAAAACGACGCAAAACATGTTGCCACATTTGACACTCAATCCCCCACTGTGAAATGTGCGCTCTGACTGCAATCGCAAATGAGTACCGAAGTCTGGATTTAATGAGTAGTAACACTTCTTCACATATTTAGCATACACTAATGATCTACAGTGTTTGGGAGCGCAAGCGGGGTGATCGGGTTGATATGCCAGTGGCTGAGTGGCATTTGGAAGTTAGGCTCCGATTCGACTCAAGAAGGTGTTGACTACACATCTGAATGACCTTATCGTTGTACTCACTGTACGTCGACATGCTTAATCCATTTCAGATCTTTTACGGTTGAGGAATGGACTTCGCAAGAAGATCGTGATATGTGCAGTAAAACTGAAAATGTCGGTCTGATTACAATGTGACACATTGCTTGGGGCGTCCAATCTTTCAGAACTGTTAGATAAGTAGAAATCACACCATAAATTTATTACAGAATGTTTCTACAATTCTCGATCAACCATTCCGTCAGATTACACAATCGGCCGGAGGTGGATGTGAGTCTTGCAACGAAACCAAAACAAGTGTGACTGATACCACTAGCAGGTGACCAACGCAGAAAATTAAGTTTATTTCATCCCAAGAGTAATTATTTCCTTTCTACAGTGTGCTGGACCGGCTGGGGTGGAAGAAATGAACGGCGGTTCATGTGGATGTGACAGTGGCGTGAGTTGTATGTGGGTGGTGTCACAGCTACGTGACAATCAGTCACGGTTCATTTTCGTCCCATGACCGGTGCGAAGAGGAAGCATTCCCAGTACTTCATCATTGACCGTGACGAGCCACCCGACAACGATCCGGTGGAAATCAGCAAGCACATTGTAACGGTGAAGAAAACCAGGCAACGTCGTACTGCCACGGTTAACCAAGACGTCGAAGTACCTACCACACCAACACCACCAGCAACACCTGGAAGCGGCAATGACGGAACCACACCCCACTCACCTGGTGATGGACCACTTAATGAAGATTTTGAACAGCGTGGACTTGACCTGGCAGATTACGCGGACAACGGTGTCTGGGAGGATGCGCTTGGCAGCGACAACGTCGATCTTGCAACCTATGCTGAAGTCGATGCGACGCCTGAAGTGACAAGGAAGGCCAGGGTTCGAGTGAGTTCATCCAATTTCTCTGGCTTGGCGTTATGTTCAAATGTAGTTTTCTTAACAGATGGATCCATTGAAAGCATGGCTTCCCCATCGTGACATGTTCCTCGATGAACTTCTTCGGCGAGACGGAATGCCTCACTTGTCACCTCCTCTCTGCACATGTGGTGTTGCTACTGCTCTGTACCGGTGCAACGACTGCGCTTTCAATGACCTATTGTGCCAGAAATGTCTCATTGATTGTCATGCTCGCCTACCTCTACATTGTGTCGAAGTGAGTTGAGCGAGTCAAAACTGCCTATCCGTTCTTATAGCTTCACAGAAATGGAATGATAGTTTCTTTGAGAGGATATCTCTGTGTGACCTTGGCCTTCGTATTCAACTCGGACATGAAAATGAAACATGTCATGTGCCAGCACCTGCCAGCGAGCCTGTCATGGTAATCCATACAAATGGCATACATCTGGTGACTGTCGACTTCTGCAATTGCTCAAATTCTCTCCCCCGTGTGGTCCAAATGCTGAGAATGGCATGGTGGCCAGCCAGCATGGAGCGGCCGCAAACGGCCGCAACATTCAGCGCTCTCGATCTCTTCCATTCCCTAACTCTGCAAAGTAAAATCAACATGTACGACTTCTACTTATCCCTGGAACCGACAATATCGGAATTGCCGAACTCAAGGTATGTGTTGAACCTGATCAATAAGACAAGAAACCACTCATCCGCCGAATAGAAACGTTACAGAGAGTTATATCGGATTATACGTCAGTTTCGCCACATCATGACCGTCAAGCGAAGCGGTCGCGGCCATGACCCATCCGGGATAGAAGGCACACAGGCTGGTGAATGTGCTGTAGAGTGCCCCGCTTGCCCGCAACCTGGTCGCAATATTACTCAAACATATGACTCTATTGCTCCTTCGGATAGGTAAGCAGCATCTCTTGCTAACAGGGTTACTCTCCTCATGTACTTGAGATAGATGGAAGTATGCTCTGATAGTGGCAATCGACGCCAATTTCCGGCTCAAGTTGAAGAAGCGCACGGCGCATGACACGCCTCTCGGAGACGGATGGTCTTATTTTGTTCCTAGTGTCCCCTATAAGGAGCATGTATCAAAATACGTCAATCAACCAGAGGTTCGTCCCACGCATTTGATATGAAGAGTCCAGTTATTGATGTCCATCATTTATGCAGATAAGCAGTTGTGACTCAACTTTCCGTGCCATAGATCATGCGAACACGCGGAGTAATGAGGGTCTCGCTGCCACTGGCGTTGCTGGCGTGACATGTGCAAGGCACGCGATCAATCGCGCCAATGGTTTCGGGGACTTGCAACGTGGCGAGCGGTAATCATTTCTATCTCATTTCATTGTGACCGCCTTTCTCATTTACATTTATTTCAGTTATTGCAATATGGACTACGTTGTCCTTGCCACGTTATCCGGCACCTCTGTCAAGAAGTTGGTTTTTTCGTATGACATAGCATGTCAATGGTTCAAGAATTTTCGGTCGCGCATGGCGGTCTACCCAGAGAAGATGAGGTTGGACATGGATCAGGTTGAGACGGATGCAGGGATCCCTAAGCTTCACTGCAAGGGGCACGGCCCAAAGTGCCAGACGGCTTGGTCTTTCAATTACATCAAAGGCTCGGCTCGTACATGCGGGGAGTCTATTGAGCAAATTTGGTCTGGACACAACGCCGTTTCGATGAGCACCCGGGAAATGACACCAGCATCACGTCAAAACACGATCGACGATCACTTGGGTTCGTGGAACTTCAGGAAAGTTGTTGGGCTTGGTAAGCGGTAGACCATTTCGTTGACGCTCGTTCCCCTGACTTAGAATTTCTAGGCAAATATCTCTTGTCACTCCTCCAAGAAGCCATCCCGATGAAGGCAAAGCACCGCATTGTTTTAGAAGAACTCAGGATCGCACTTGATTCTGACTTGGTGACCGAATGGGAAAGGATGATCAAAGAGTGGGACGAAGATCGCCAAAAACCTGACCCGTACGCGGAAGACGAGAGGGGTAAGTGTATTAATATTCTTTGCATAAACGGCATGCTGAAGCGTGTGAATAGCGAGTGGTATGGCAGATGTGCGATTAGAAATTTTGAAGGAAGAGGCGGCCGATGTAGCAGCTGGAACGACACCCGCACATGAGATGACGGCCAGTGTCTTCCTCACGAATGGGTTTGAGCTCGAAGAACAACAGTAAGTATCTTAATTTGGCTTGAGTACTACTGCATTCTCATTTGGTATCTAGGCGTGTTCTGAGAGAGAAAGGCAAAGGCGCTAAAGCGGCCAATACAGTTTACAAGTCCGCTGAGATGCAGCAGAAGCGGAGTGCCCTGCAGCGCCGAATCTTCAACTGGTACAAGATTCAGAGCATCTACATGCCTGGCGTAGTCCTCCTCCGTGCAGAGGTGTCACCCACTGACGACGACCGGTCTGGAGCGCATAAACCCGAAACAATTCATCTCCTCCTCCCATCCCAGATTAGCGCCGCGGAACGCGCTGCGGTTTGTTTGCCGGACTTGGTGGATAAGGAGTTTCGTCTCCGAGTGGGCCAGTGTGATGACGCTCTTCATCAAATTAGACGGCTTCTCCGTATTCGGTCCAATCTTTGGCACTACAAGCGGGGTCAAGTCTTCGGCCAACGTTCAGCCACTCGCACTCGTACTCTCATCGCCAAGTTTGACGAGAGAATTAATAGGATGGCTGAACGTTATCGTGCAGGCCGTGCAGCCCTTATCGCACTAAATCGCCCGGGTGATTGGTCCACTCGCTTTTTGGCGCTCAATGACTCCGATATACAAGGGCCGCGTCAGGATGATGAAACCGTACTTGTCACCCCTCCTTCACTTCCGCAGAATCATTGGATCAGCGAAGGACGCCGAGACTTCACGTGGATATGGCTTGCACCTAAGGCCCGTCTTGAGGGGGATGCTGAAGCAGAGAGGCGCGATGTTAACGAAGGTTTGCTATTTATTTAAGCACTCATTTGCAACTGATCTTATTAATCTTTTCCGTCACCAGGTATGCGAGTTGAATATTGCAAGGCACGAGCCCGTGCGATCAGATGGGAGGAGGAGGTTGAACTTGTTGTCGAAGAGATGAGACGTACCATCGCCTTCCTGGAGTGGCGCGCGCGCTGGTGGAGGTCTTTAATCGGACAGCGCACTGATGTCTCGCCGTCGCTTGCATCCGGCCTCGTGGCATACGCGCTCAAACAATCTCACATTCAGATGCAACTGGCGCAACATTTTTCAAAACTGTGGCGACCCGTGCTCCACCAGCACTGCCTTCCCCATGGGTTTCTTCACGATGTCGCTGGTCGCGCTACGACATACCAGGCGGCTCCGCAGGTGGGTGATGTCACGGAGGGTGTCGAGGCGGAGAACGACGATGCAGACGATTGTTCGGATGAAGATGATGCCATTGAGTAGGTAGACATGTAGACACAATACATACATGCATTCGCGCAACGAAGTTATGCTAAGTCCAACCAAGTCACGTGACATGTTTGGTTTGCAAGAAGAGGAGTGTCGTTTCGCAACATGGCGCTGTTGTGGGCACACGAGGGGGTATTTTGGGTGATAAATGAGGTTATATTGCAAGATGTGTTATATAGATGTGAAAATGGGACGAAGGAAATAGCAATGATTGTGGTAACGGCGAACGTGCAGCACGGCACCTGGTGTACAGTAAAACACATAGCGTACCCATCGTAGCAGAGCTGGTTAAGGCTCGAAACTGATCCCTACTGACACATCTGCGTGATCTCGGTACGCATGCTCTATCGTCACTGTCAGCGGTGTTTTTGAATGGGGTAACAGAATCCCGATTCCCGAGCGCAGGCGCGAAATGCTGAGAACGGCGAAGTGCGGGAGGGACGTGTCGTGATTCTGTCAACTATTTCCCGAAGATTCGTGTCGATTTGCTGCAAAGCGCGCACGAAGGAGGGTCGGCAAGGGAAGGCGGGTGCGTATCGTGAGGTGCATCGCGGGACCAAGCAAGCGCCACCATCCGTAGGCGTGAACGTATGGCTGACAACATGAACATCTTGATGCAATATCTGAGTCAGGCACTGGATGAAGCGCTAGCAAGGTGAGGTGCCGAGGGAGGAAGGAGGAGGAGGGTGAACCGTGGTGGAAGCGTGGTAGGTTTAATGCCAGCCAGATTTGGCAAGTGGCGGGCGGCGGCAGGCGCGCGGATCGAAAGCGCGAACGATCCATGGCATCCTGGACCCTGGTATCCACCGGTAACGGGTGCCTACCGGGACCTAGAGGGCACCCAGGCACATCAGGGAAACTATGGTAGAAATTGGGTGGGCAAACGCAACTATGGTTGTAGCCCACCATGCTTACGCTGTATAACCATGGTATAACTATGGTGACGTCTACGACTGAAATTCGAACCTCCGGCCTCGCGAAAAGCCCACTTACATAAGCTGCACTCTACTATCTGCACCAACAGCACTTTATGGTACATTCAAAAGTTAG
>ML170346.1:1576-20580 GCA_004355085.1 Rickenella mellea | reverse complement strand
CTTCGCCGCACTCGTCATCGTCACACGTCCTCGAACTCGTCCCTCTCGTTGCGCATCTCTATTGCGCAACCTGTTCCCTTCGACGCACTCGTCATCGCCACGTCGCTTCCTGCGTTCCCCTCGTTGCGCAACCGTGTTGTGCGACTTGTTCCCCTTCACCGCACTCGTCATTGTCACACGTCCTCAAACTCGTCCCCCCCCCCGTTGCGCACTCCATTGCGCGACGTGTTCCCCTCATCATCCTCGTCCTCGTCACGACGCTTCTCAACACGCGACTCGATCTCACACCTTATTCCCTCCATCACCATCGTCGCGCTCTCGTATGGTTCACCACACTTTTATTCGTACCCGCGCGCACCCGCTTCATTTCCCGCGCTCCCTCGCGCTTCTGTCTCGCGCTCGCGCACTGGCCGCGCACCCTGCTCCTCGCAGCTTAGTTGCACAGGTCGGACTGCGTACAAGATGTTTTAGCCTCAAGATGGTATGTACATTCGTCGGACCACGAGTCCTTTCACACCGCAGCACCTACGCCTACTCGCTCTCCTCATCGTCCTCCCCCTCCTCTTCCCCCCTTAAGAGCGCCAACTCCGTCCTCATCTCCTCTAACTCCTTCGTGAACCCCTCCATAAGCCGCTCCATCCGCTCCTCGAGTAGGCGGATGCGCTCCCGACGGCGCTCCCGTTGTGACATCGCGCTCATTCGACCCTGGCGCACGGAAGCGCGCATGTTGCGGAGCGCGGGCCGTCTTGTGCTCGGCCCCTCGCCGCGATCGCTCGTCCCCAGCTCGACGCGCTCTGACGCCTGCCTCCTCCCGCCATCCGACTTCGACCTGACACGCGTGGCTCCCCGCTTGCACAGGTTGCACTCTCGATGGCCGCTCACACACACTGCGCAGCGCGAGCCGAGGACACCGTTGCACGGCTTATTGAGCCGCGCGCACCGCGCGCAAGGGTTCCTATCTTCTGGGTCCTGGAAACGGTCAGCGCACCCGACACACGACTTACGAGGACGAAATACCACCTACCCACTGACCTATCGCCTCGTGCTCCCCCCTCACCTTCAGCTCATCGCTCGACCACAGCGGCGCCTCCACCTCCACAGCCTTTCCCTTCCCCTTCGTACCGCCCTTCGCCTTCTTCAGCCTCGACTGCGGCGGGCTCTCGGTCGCTCTGCGTTTCGCCTCGCTCCTAGCAATCATGGCTGTCCTTCTTATAGGTAATAATACAGCAATCACAGGAGGAGGGTGGTAGCGAAGGGCCAGCGTTGCTATTACAACTCCCTGTATCACTGTCCAGCCATTCTATTACCCTCATAATTACTCCCCTGCCTTTCCCAGAATGGTAGCTCTTCCTCCCTCCCCTTTCCCTGCTCCTCCCCGCCCATTGTGATCCCTCTGGCACCTCCCACGAGCGCGCGAGCGCGTTGCCACGTGCGCGATCAATGATCCTCAGCCACCGTTCCCTATTCGGTTCTGCTTTGTAATCCATCCCGCCTCCCCTCCCACTCGCTCGCTCCGCCCTTCCCGGGCCACCCATCCACCCGTTCCCCAGCATCCATGCGCCTATACAACACCGTTACCATCAAAGACACCATACGAACTTTATTTCAGGCGCTGCGGCCCGAATTCGCGTTCCCAGCATCCGATTTGTAATCGATCCCGCCTTCCCTCCCGCTCGCTCGCTCCACCCTTCCCGGGCCTCCCATCCACCCGTTCAACAGCAGCCAAGAATGCACAAGTCTCACAACAAGTAAACTTCATTGACATTTCCTCCACGAGAAACTCAGTTTTACCTTACCCACTAACCACAGCGCCACACGGCTTCGCTTTCCCTTCGCGAACATGTCTGCGTTAAACACACATACGCAGTTGCTACGAACACACCGACATGCAGCGCAGGATTACCAGTGCATTATACGTGGTGTTGAAGGTCAAGCTCACTCGTCATTTGGTGCCAAATATGGCTTTTCTCGTCGCATTTTTATCACCCAATGTATCTACATAAAAATAACTGTGCTAATTAAAAACCGTTGAGCTACTGATCTTTGCAGTAGCATTTTGAAGAATACATCAATCCGCCCGAGCCCTGATATAAAATTAGCGTAGTTCTTCGAAGTAATACGAATCGAACATACCTCTTCGTGAAGCCGACGTCCGAACCACCAAACGCGTACGTGGTGTCGATGATGCTGCGCTTCGGTCTCTTCGGGGCCATCTGCTCGAATACCCAATAGACGTCTTCAAACGCCGAGTCAAACTCGCGCCGCTCCGTCTCGCTGGTAGCCGCCGCGCTCCACCACACCAGGGTGAGGATGAGGATAAAGAGGCCGTTCCGACCTCCACGCAGCGTGCGCTGCCAGTCTAGGCCAGCGTGCGCAGGACGAAGAAGCGGCCAGCGTTCAGGTGTCGAAGGGACACGCTCGGGGGGTTGCAGGACGGTCCACCACTGTCGCCAGTGATTTGCGAACACGGGTACATTGCTGATCGACGGGATTACGTCCAACCTACGACCGCCCTTGAGCCACGCGTGGACTACTTCTGGCCTCTTCGCTGTTTCGAGACGGGACTCCTGTGTGCACATCAGCAATTGAATAACGAGACAACTGTCATTCACACACACCTTTGATGTCGGGTTGTCCAAAAAGCCCTTCTTCCGCTCGACGAGCAGCCAGCTACATACAACTCCCGCCCACTCCTTTCCACAGCAGTCCTCCCTACTGGCCACAAAATCAACACCTGTGCTTAGATACTCCGGCCAATCCGATCGATCCATGTACTCGAGCAGCATAGCAACAGGTGTGATGTCAGAATGCGCGGACTTGACCTGCGACACGATAGGATCGATGGGACCAGGTGTCTGCGACGCAGTCGCTGGCACCTCGGTATTAGGAGCCGGCATGGGAGCTGGGACAGGAGCCTGAACGAGAGAGTCGATTGTCGCGACGCCGAAACGAATGGGATTCTCAACAACGGGAGGGTTGAAAACAGATTGGTACCAAAGCCCATCCACCGCAGCGAGCGGCGGAGGATACGTCTCTAGTGGCATCGTCCAAGTGCCAGGCAAGAAGCTGTCCGAGTCGGCCATCATCTCGTCGAACGAGGGGAAAGCGACATTGTTGGTCGCGTCATTGTAATCGGACACATTGTTACCACTGCAGTGAGGTTAGCGTTACATACTCAACGACTATGAGTAAGGCACTCACGAGGACGTTCCGAGGGGTGCAATTAGCCTTGCAGGCGACACAGCAATTGAACTTCCGGCAGCGACCTTCGAGGTCGACACTTCACCACGAATTGGAGAAAACAAGCCAGGAGCTATTTCCCAAGCGTTTGATTTGGATGGGGAGGTCGAGGGGTTGCCGACGATCTCATAAGTACCACCCGCAGTACCGTAAGTCGCTGCGAAAGCCGCTGTACATTGACCGAAAGACAAGCCGGTGATCTGCGAAGTACAAGGTGTGACCACCGGAGCGGAGCTTGAATCTCGCGTGAGAAGTGCACGGCTCGTCTGGACTGATTCCGCTGCGTTCACAGATAAGCAACTACCACCACAGCAGGACAAGAACACGTACGGAACTCCTGATGCACAAAGTCATGCCATTTTGATTGCAAAAGTTTCTCAAAATCCGGACCAACGAAGGCAGAGAAGTCTTTCCCGCCAGGTGATGGAGTCCCCATTCTGTGCAAAATGTGAGTGCGATCCTCTCATCGAGATCATTATGAATGCTCACTGCAACGTCAATATCTCTCCGCCGTTTTTGGGCTCACAGCCGCCCAGAAGCACGAACATATTCATGTGTGCCTTATCCTCGACGTTCGCAATGACCTTATCCATGTACCGCACCATGCCGTCTTGATTCCTACGTCAAGTCCGGTCAGTCAAGCTCCGTGCGTTATTCGAATGTGACTCACTTTTGTATGGCATGATTTGCCATGTAGCGGTCATAGTCTCTCTCAGAGAGCTCCTCCTTAGCCTTCGTGAGGTAGGCCGGTTCGTCGGGCAACTCTCCGGACTCCTGAAGCGCTGCCACCTGCGCCTGCACATCAGCAGGCTCCCTCGATAGCATCTCCCTCGCTAATGCATTCAAGAACGCAAGACGGCCAGTGTCAACACCTTCGGATCGTTCCATCAACTTTTCTTGCCACTGCGGCAGCTTGAGTTTGACACCGGCAGCAAGATCCTTGAGATTCGACTGGTATATCGGGAACTCCTTCTCCAACGCAGGGTGGATCTTGGAGGAGTAATATAACTTCATATACGCCTGGCTGGGTTGTAATCTCTGCTTCTTACGTGTCATACTCATCCCTCCGCGAGACCCTGTTTTCGAGGCCCTGGAGTTGGATGGAACCAGGCCCACGTCGTAGGCCTGAAACACTCGGAATCACGCGTTGAAAGCTATTTGAGACGGGTTGTTGGTATTAACGATGAGCGGAACTACGAGAAGAGGAGACTAGGGGGAAAAGATGATGATGGGAGGAAGAGAGAAGGGTTAAGGGCGAAACTGTGGCGTCAGTATTTGGATACAAATAGTAGAGCACATATGTGTAAATAGGTTGTGGCGAGAGAAAGTAAAGCGTCAGGTTTACACCCCCTCGGCGTATAAAAAAATTAAGCAGCGATAAAGTAAAAAAAATAATTCGACATCAACCACGCGGGTGCATTAAAACCTGGGTGGGATCGGCCACCGAAAACCCCAGTGGGGAAAAAGTGCAGGAAAGCTACCGCGATCCAGGACCTCTACCACCGTTGGCCAACCAAACGTCGAGTGCCTCGCAATCGTTGACCTCAGAACCGGGGAGCCATTTGTCGTGTTCGGGACCGTAGCCAACCCATCGAACGAGATATTGCCAGCCGACACCGCGAGGTCGTGCATCTATGATCGAATCGATGAGATATTCTTCAATGCCATCGGATGTGACAATAGGACCGGGTTGGGCGAGCTCGCGGCCAGGGAAAAGTTCGGCGTCGTTGGTACGAAAACGTTTCATCTCAGAAGCGTGGAAGGTGGGGAAGATGTTCGGGGAATTTGGTAACTCAAGCGTATATGCGGAGAATTGTGGGTGACAGTCAATAACACTATAAGGACCATCGAAGCGAGGAAAGAACTTAGCAACACGTTTGTCGCCTTTATTCTTGTATTCGCGACGGCGATGTAGTGTAGAGAGCATGACTTTGTCCCCAATGTCAAAGAAATCGTCTTTTTCTCTGTGAACATTAGCTGCAGAAGCTTGCGAGACCTTAGCCATAAAAAGATTGTCCTTAGCTTCCGCAACGTCACGCTCAATTTGATCAATGATAGCCTTTGCCGCGCCGCCTTCACTGGAGGCGGAGATGTCGGCCGTAAGGCTGTTAGGAACAAGTGGGGGAATGATACGAGGTGAACGACCCATGCGCAACTGGAAGGGCGAAAAGCCAGTGGACGCATTCACAGAGTTCATAATATCAAAACGTATCTTTGGAAGTGCCCGTACCCAGCCTTTCTGGTTCCGTTGTACATGGTAACGGAGTGCTTGGTTGAGTGTCTTGTTCGTTCGTTCGCTGGCACCATCCGTTTCTGGATGGTAGGCAGTAGACATCTTTAGCTGCACTCCCGTGAGTTTGTGCAGAGTTCGCCAGAACTTGGAAACGAAAAGTTTGTCGCGATCGGAAACGATGTTGAGCGGCAGACCATTTTCGCAATACCAGTTATCAAAGAAAAGCACAGCGAGATCAGCAGCGGAGATGTCCGTGCGCGTTGGGATAATGCGGATGTCGGCATTCAAACGGTCTGTGATTGTCAGTATGCAGTCAAAGCCATTATCCAATGGGAGTGGTCCGACAAAGTCCATCGCAATACTATCCCCGCGGAGGTCAGGAACGGGCAGCGGGTGTAAAGGCCCAGCTGGCTTCTTTGTACGTGATTTGTTCCGTTGGCAATCAACACAGCCAGGCACATAGGCTTGTTCCAGGTCGCGACGCATGTTTGGCCAGTAATAAGAATCACGAAGTGCCGCATAAGATTTGTCGGCACCAAAGTGACCAGAACAATCGTGAGCGAGACGGAAAAGGTTCTCGCGGATATCTCCAACACGGGGAATGAGGAGACGATCGCCAACGTACCAAAGACCATTGGATTCCACAATCCCAGCCAAGCTCGACTTGGAAGCAATGAACTTTTTACAGAAGTCATCTTCATCATAACCGCGACGAATTTCAGACAAAACAGAAGCATCTGCCGCGATGGACAGTACCGCAGACACTGGAGAGACACGAGCCCAAGACGTATGTGTGGCTTCAGCAGTGGGCGATTCGCCAGCAAACGTACCAGGCGGCAGACGTGATAGAGCATCAGCAACGGTGTTATCTTCACCGCGGATATACATGATGTTCATATCATATTGAGCCATAAATTCTTGCCATCGGATCTGGCGCCTAGAAAGATCGCGCTGGGTATTGAAGTTCTCCTGGGTGCGGTGATCAGTGTAAACAAGTATAGGGCACCCAATTAGGTCTGACCGCCATTTCTTTAAAGCGCGGATGATAGCAAGTAGTTCTTTTTCGTGAATGGGATAATTCATTTCAGCACCTTTCAATTGCATTGAGTCGAAGGCGACGGGACGTGCAGATTCCCAAGTTGGGCCAAAACTCAAAGTCGCACCAGTACGCCAATCACTCGCATCACAGGTTACGAAGATCTTATTGTCACCAGGATTGTCATGGTCAATAACCGTAAGGCATTCTCGGCTGACCACAAGCGCTTTAATTGCTTCAAAGGCCATCTGGTGTTCTGGCAGCCAGGGTGGAAAATTGCGGTGTGATTCCTTGGTCGTTAATGGAGTGAGGATACGGGTGTAGTCGGCAAGACGGGGAAGATAAAGCGAAATATAACGAACAAGACCCAAGAATGATCTGACCCCAGTAGCTGATGTAGGAGCCGGCCAGTGTAATATGCGGTCCACTTTGGAGGAGTCAGCTTCCATGCCTCGAGCGGATATGTGATGTCCAAGAAAATGCAGTTCCATGAGGAAGAAATCACATTTCTTCGGATTACAATAAAGCATGGCAGCGCGTAGAGCTTGCATGACTTTCCGAATGTGTAATAGATGCTCTTCTACAGAGTCAGACCAGATCACAATATCGTCGATGTAGATGTGGCAGAATTTTCCAAGAAATGGCCTAAGAGCCGCAGTCATTCGCCTTTGATGAATTGGCGGCGAATTTCGGAGGCCCATGGGCATGACAAGCCATTCGTAAAGACCCAGCGGAGTATTAACAGCAGTTAAATGAATGTCATCAGGGTGCATTGGGGTCTGAAAGAATGAATTCGTCATGTCCAACCTACTCCAGATTTTGCCTTTAGCACAATCTGATAGAATGTCATCTACTCGTGGTAGCGGGTGAGAGTCAACAACTGTATTTGAATTTAATATGCGGTAATCATTAACCCAGCGAGGAAGCGCCGCTTTGTCTGCCTTAGGTACCAGGAAAGCGGGAGATGCACAAGACGAGTTGGAAGGGCGTATGCGTCCAGCTTCAAGATGTTGTTGTATCAATGTTGACCATGCCTCTTTGTAACGTTTGGGGCATGAGTATGACCGTGAAGCAATCGTTTTGGTTGCATCTTTTAACTGGATGCGGCAATATACATCGGTAGGCAACTGAGAGACATGAGGTATGGGCTCAAAGACATCCTTAAACTCAGACTTGACTTGTGCACTTAGCTCCTGCAAACGTTCGGTTGCAGCAAGAACTTCCATGCGTTGACGTACTGCACCAACGACATCGAAAGGCTTGACCGGAAGTGAACGTCGGTCAACGTCCAACTTGCGATCAGCCAAGGTGTCGCGAAGCTCCTTTGCAACGGCGGAACGATGCGACATAACAGTTTTGTATACCTCACGTAACTTAGGACGAGGTGGAGACGACGGTTTATTCGGCACAGGATTGAGTAAGTCGAAACCACAAGATTTATCTACCATTGTACGAGCATCATGATCAAGAACAATCTTATTGCGAGTGAGGAAAGGAAGACCAAGAATCATAGGGGAGCATAAGCGAGGAGCGACGAGAGCGCGAACTGTTTTGGAACGCCAGAGCGAGGAAGGATCGGAAAGAGAAACTTTACAATATTCATGCAGCGTAACCGCCGCGCCTGCCTTCCCCCCGGAATCCATCGCCAGGTTTATTGGTTCGGGTTTGGGCAGTGCGCGACGACGAAGACCAAGATCGGTAGCGAGCGATTCCGATATTAAGACTAAATGGGAACCATTGTCAATAAGAGCATTTACAATACGTGGGGATTCGCAGTTAGGACCATCAATGGCACATGTCCATGAAATATGAGATTCCTTGAAAGGGTTGGAGGTGGACGGGGGCTGAATAGTGGCAACAGGGGATACAGTGGGGGAAGCCGAAGGTATAACAAACGGTAATGATGAGCTTACCGATCTGGAGTCATCAGAAGAATCATCTCCATCATCTTCCAGCACGCTCGACGCATTGCGGGGCAAGTCCGTGCATCCAGGGAAGGAAGAAGATCCAAGGATGGCGGCCACAGGATGTGTAGTTGCCGATGTATCTGAGAACGACAGAGATGTGCGAGGTGCTGACGATACGGCTGCGACGGCCTTTGGCTTCAACTGGCGACGTGCGCCGTCGACGTCCGCCTGCGTGAGCGTTCTGTAGGTGGCGGCGTCGGGGTAGCCGACGGGACAGACATTGCCGCGATGGCCTGCAAATGGGCGCCTGCATTTAAAACACCCATTGCTGTCAATAAGCAGCGCGCGCTCCGAATCTTCGAGCTTTGGTAATGTGGGACGTGCGGCGGAGGATGAAGTATGTGGAGCGGAAGGGCGAGAGGATGAAGCATGTGGGGCTGAGGAGCGAGAGGCAGTGTTTGAGCGACGGGATGGTTCAGCAAGTGGAAGAATACGGCGGGAGTCAGCCCGGAAGTTGCGAGCAATGTCCTCAAACTCTTTGCGATCCGCACACAAGGCCTCGTCCACCCGCCTAACCTCAAGCAACCATTTCTCCAAATCGTCGACCTTGTCAAGTTTCTCGGATGCACAGCGAGTTGCCAGTTTGTCCGTCATGCCGTTTTCCAATACCTGACGAAGCTTCTCGTTCGAGAAATGCGAGTCCGTGCCGATGAGGAGGGAGTTGATCGCTTGAGCACTGATAGCATAAGTCCAGAACGCGCCGTTGCCCATGTTAAGACTCATGAGCCTGCGACGTTCGACGGTCTCCCAATCTTCGGGCAGGTACTTCTTGCGCAGATCTTTGATGAAATCGCCGAAGGTCATGGCGCTGAGCGTGTCGCGATTGAGATCGATCCAGTCCCGGACTCGGTTATCGCGTAGGCCCGGCATGATTCTTGCAACCTGTTTGTCAGCAGGGATCTCCTTGATCGTGAAGTAGTCTGTGCAGTATCTCTCAAAGGTCCGAATAGCAGGAGCAGTGATGTCGCCTGGATACATGATGGGGCAGTTGGAGGGCTTGTCTTGCTCGACAGTAGCGACATTGGAGGAGGGAGCCATGTGAAGATTTCGACGGTAGCGGGACGGCGGCGTAGGTGAGTCAGAGGAACTGGACGACGACGATCGTGAACGTGCTGTTTGTTCAGGGGAGACTGATGGCGTTTTGGGTGGGGGAGTCAAGGGAGAAGAAGGTTTGGGGGATGCGGGTATGGTTTGCGGGGTCGTACGACTCCGAAGCAGCGGCGGGTCGGTTCTGTTAGGGGCGGAACGAGGCAGGTTGGGCAGGTTCAGGTGGGGGTTCTGGATAGGGCGGTAACGACGGACTGGAACGGCAAAGAGCGGTGCGATCAACTGAACAGACTTTAACTGTTATCGGTACGACTGGTTATAGCGGGGTCACGAAGACTAACCGCTCGGTACTGGGACGGCTGTCAAAGCCCGTGGACAAATAAAAAAAAGTGGAACCAGGCCCACGTCGTAGGCCTGAAACACTCGGAATCACGCGTTGAAAGCTATTTGAGACGGGTTGTTGGTATTAACGATGAGCGGAACTACGAGAAGAGGAGACTAGGGGGAAAAGATGATGATGGGAGGAAGAGAGAAGGGTTAAGGGCGAAACTGTGGCGTCAGTATTTGGATACAAATAGTAGAGCACATATGTGTAAATAGGTTGTGGCGAGAGAAAGTAAAGCGTCAGGTTTACACCGGACTTGTTACGACGGTTCCCGTACCACTGACGGATTCGCTGCCCATTGAGTGTGAGTAAAATAGCCTCCAGAGAACAATGTGTACAGCTTACCTTGAGACCCATAGGCTTGCCGAACGCGCTGATCTCGTTGAACAAGTCCGGGCCGAACTTATCCTTCCACTCGTGCTTCAGGGTTTCGAAAAACGGGTCCAGCGCATCGTTCTGCCTGGCGACGTCCCACGCCGCCCCACGGGACTCGAGGAATTCGAGCTGCTGTTCGGAAGTCCACATCGCAAGTCGGAGTCGAACAGTGAGGTAAATCCAGCTGTGAGCGCCGACGTAGTAAAATGGGGATTCTTTTGGTGCACGCCTATCCGCACCAAGCCTACAGCCTTTTCAGCAAATCGCTGCGAAGTTTTTACTACCACAGCGATGCGTCGTAAGCAATGAAAACTTCACAGCGATCTCAGGACGCTTCCAATGACTTGCGCGCGTACTGGGTGCGTTTCATTTACTCCGCAGTACACGCTGCAGAATTTTTATTACCAGATCTCGCGTATAAAGCTGCCCTGCGCTGGGTCATTGTCCGCCCAGAAGATCTCCCCCAGTGCAATCACCAATCACACTCACATCGGTTAGTGTTCATTCCCTGTGTGATTACATTCAGTAACATGTCGCGCTGGAATAGAATCCAACATGGTCGGCTTGCGGAACAGAACTGTCCCTCAAGACGGCGATCACGGTGACGATGGGGATGCATACCAAGACGGCCCACCACAGGCACCACTTGACGATACCGACTCATCAGCGATCCTCGCATTCATTTACATCCTTCGGTTGCTCATCTATCTAGTCCAGACTGGGTTTACGGCTCTCGTGACTGCCGCCGCACTAAGCCGGGATGTCATCTTTGCTGAGAGCACAACCGCAACCGCTAGTCCGGAAGCTCCTCAGGCGCCGCAAGATCTACCGCCGCAGTATTATCTCGCGCCACCTCGCCACCTGGGTGAACGATGGTACGCGGTCTACGTGGGTAGGACCATTGGCGTGTTTAATGAATGGTACGAACATCGGCAATGTAAAATCACATTATTCACTCTGCATAGGTCTGATGTGGCGGACGCCACCGTTGGCGTATCCGGAAACTCACAACGCCGCTTTAGCACACGGACTGAAGCCATCGCATCGTTCCGAGCTGCAGTCCAACGCGGCAACGTTCGCGAGGTATATGATGAGTATGTGTGATCTGTTTCTTATGCCTTAACCTTGCTCAACATCCACTAGCGAACCGCCGCCGGAAGCATCCGGATCGAACTCTTCGACCGACTGCTGTGACACGAAGGATACCAAACCGTTCCCAAAGAAGGAGGATCCTGGTGACGGTCGCATGTAGCCGCGCTCTCGATAAGCAACTAATGCTGTGGCACTGAGTATTAGTTTTCCCGCATTGCCTTGTACGCCAGCTCCACGTGCCAGGCAGGGTTTTTTTTTTTTTGCCAAAAAAATTTGATATAGTTTCTACTTCCGTTTTAAAACTAGTGTGCGACCATCAATATATCCCCCCCTTCCATCTTAGATGATCTTTCCCCGATGTGAAGCTCTTTGTGATAGAATCCCCAGGTTGAGCCAACCCCGTAGATTGAAAGCTGAATGTATGACACGTCCATTAGTGACTTTGAAAATGGTCAGCCATGTTAGAGATGAGCTATCGAGAGAGTACACCCACCACGAAGTATGTAGGATAACGCGGAGAAGTCCATCCCGGATAACTGTGACGTGGCAATGATGACGCAATGATCACCATCGGTCGACGACGTGCGAGCGAACACCTTGCAAGCAATCGTGAATGTCAGTAACATTGTGGATGGACTGTCAACAGACCATGTACATAGGATAAAGTGGAGTGTGAAGATGGTGGAAGGGAGGCTCAGATGCCGACTCCACAACCTGTGCGTGACATCTGATGAGTGTGATGATAGGCGATCGCGCAGCCAGCAGTCAACTTTGCCCAAACGATTGCATGTAGTATACATGTGTGCAAGTTGTGACAAAAAATTGATGTGGGAAACGCCGTTGAGGACGGGATGTGGTGTGAACGGCGGGAGATGATAAGCTCAGAAGGACAAGTAAGGAAGTTTGAATGTCTCGGCGGCGTACCATGACAGTTAAATTTGCACAGCCATTTTTAACTTGTTATATGGATGTACTGAACTCATCTGGTGAGTTCTGGTAGGCCAGAACGTATCGAATATTCCAGGAGGTCAAACTGTATGCCGAATTGCGGCTGATTATGGCCATGTTCAACTCGTGCGGCACTTAGAAATTCATCTAGGTCATAATAATTGCTTAGTGAAGCTTCAGTATGTACACCATCAATGTGGTTGACACTCACAAAAGATTTGAAGAGAACAGATGGAGTATGAGTCTCGAAATGCTGGTCGAAGTAGTGGTTACCGTCCAAAAGTACTGTTGCCTGTTCTGGCAAGAATAACTTGTCTGGTCCTTCTCACCACCTCGTCACAATCTCTCGCTTCAACACACCACATCCACCTCGGATCGCTCCTCAAATTTATTGCCGATCCCATCCAAAGTATGTAAGCTTGCCATGAATGAAGCCCAGAATTTTACACTAACCGCGATCGTTTCCAAATAATATATTACGACGAATCGGACAGTTTGAAGCCGTTTTTGACGATCTATCGTAAGTACTGTTTCATGCTCCAGATACATAAATACTCACAAATTAACAAGATGTTGAAATTACATATGCTCAGAGTCTTGCATACTCAGAACTCCTCTACCTGCTCTGGGCGACGCTGAAGTCGACATTGACTGTTGTGCCACACCGCCGGTCCGGCTTTCCGAGCCCATCGTCGGGAAAGTCTTTGCAACATTTGTCAACCGCTGTCCCCTACGGCTTTCAAAACGCCAACTGAGGTGCTTATCGTCTCACGGATCAGGTTCCGAGACGTTTTCCGAGAGCGTTGAGGTCGCAATATGCCATGACATTACGGTACGTCCTCGCCGTCCAACACCCGTGCATCCGTCAGCTTTGCCCAGAACATTCCCAAACCACATAACAATGTTTATTGTAGCATGGACATGGTTTGGACAAGTTATCCGCGACGGAGGAGAGCAGAATACGCCACCGCATTCTCTCTACGTTTGTGGCTGCCAAAATCACGTACGTCCTCTAGCAACGTCCCCGGTCGTTTCTAACGCATATATATCTATCGCTCGGCCCCAAGTTAACTCAATGCGTGTACCGAAGGCTTCAGGTGGGCATGCACTGGCCTCTGAATTTGCATTCTAGGGTGTGATTGTATGCCATGCATTGCAGCGGGTCCAAAGGAAGCCAACGCCAATTGTATGTGTTTCAGTCTACACTATATGGATGAAATGCTTGCTTACATCACATGTATGCGCTACACACCGTGCAGATTGACGTGATATGTCTGGTGAGGCGTGCTATATTCCGTGATCCATATATTGGCACGGGATGTCCACGATTGATTATCAATTCAGTCAATCACCATACCACCCATGAAGTCCAACCGCTTAGGATGTGCAATATGACAACGGCTCTTACAGCAATCCCTCACTTCAAATTCGACGAACATTGTGCTTGACTCTGTGACACACACAACCCTTCTGGGTTACGTGACGTGACTGCATAGCCGAGGTTGTGTTGTGTTCTGACTTCCAAGTTCATGGCTGGCAACAAGCCGAAGAAACCAGTCTCCTCAGCAAAAGTCTTTCGCAGCTCTTCCAATCAGCCCACTCTCTCGTCTACACGTACTTCGGTCAGCCGGCACGTCCATGTCAACCGCGTCAAAGAACGCGTCAAAAAACGCGTCACTCGGAATGTCCACGCTCAACCAATCCCTATCGTTGTCGATGACCTTAACACGGAGAGCTGTCCTCCGGACAGTGAGGAGTTTTGGGAAGACGATGCAGAACCTGTAAACATCCATGTTCCGAAAGCGAGGACAAGGACAAGGGTATGTTCTGACCACGCGAAGACCATTCGAAAATTTGATCATCGTGTTAAGACAGATCCATTACTTGGATGGAAGGTTCTGCGAGACGAGTTCCTAGACGAGATGATTCGTCACGATGGATTAGGAGATGAGACTTTGCCGTTGAAGTGCTCCGGCGCGTCATGCGAGAACGAAGCCGCGTATCGGTGCTTGGACTGCTTTGACCGCCACTTGAAGTGCGCGAACTGTATGTGTATAGCTCATCAACACCACCCACTTCACTGCACGGAGGTAGGCCCGTTTCATGAATCCTTCAGGATGCAAATACTGACGTTGTATGTATAGGTTTGGAATGGAGGACACTTCGAGAAAACGACGCTTCAATCCCTTGGCTTGACGATTCATCTGGGTCACGACGGCGATCCCTGTCCATATGCGCTCCCCAAACTCGACCTTGTGACTGTCATACACACAAATGGAATACACACTGTCTCCGTCAAATTCTGCGAATGTCCCTGGTCCTCCTTACCTCGACGTACACAGCTTCTACGCGTTCGCTGGTGGCCCGCAACGGTAGATCGACCAAAGACTGTTACAACATTTGCAGCCTTGGACCTGTTCCTTCAACTCACGCTTCAGAGCAAGCTCAATATGTATGATTTTTACCTTTCGCTGGAACACTTGTCAGACAACACCAATACGAGGAATCTTAAGGTATTTTCCAGATGCCATGCAGTCCTGTCATCGTCTCATTATTGTATTAGTATCGCTACAAGGAATTCAACCGATGTGTTCTCGAGTGTCGTCATCTGCTCTCGTGCAAACGCAGCGCCCGTGGACACGATCCCAGCGGCATCAAGGCAACACAAGAAGGCGAATGCGCGGTCGAATGTCCAGCATGCCCGCAGCCAGGACGGAACCTACCCGAGGGATGGGAGAATCACGCGCAAGATCAAAGGTAAGTTAGAAGCATCGCTTTTGTGACACCTGCGATGCTAACGTCCTTCGCGATAGATATAAGTATGCGCTCTTTTTGGCTATGGACGCCAATTTCAAGCTCAAGTCCAAGGATAGGGGGATAAGGGACGCGCCTCTTGGAGACGGCTGGGGTTATTTCGTACCCAGCGTGCCTTTTAAGGAGCACGTGTCGAAGTACATTGCGCAACCTGAGGTAAGTTGGAATGTATCCACGTTATGACAGACTCTGATTATAATGGATTTAGATGAATACGTGTGGATCGCAACTCCGCGCCGTTGACCACGCCAACCTGCGAAGCAACGCCAAACTGTTGGTGAACGGTGTTGGTGGTGTTAATTGCTCTCGCCATGCTCTGAACCGCCGGATTGGCTTTGGCGATTTACAACGCGGGGAAAAGTCAGTCAAATCAACTTCTTTTCTTACGGCTCTTATTAATGCGGCATTCTCTGTAGGTTCGCCAACATGGATTTTTGCGTGCTGTCTACTTTGCACGATGTCGAAGTCACGACGCTCTACTTGTCATATGATATCGCCTGTCAATGGTTTGTAAATCTTCCAACACGCATGGAGGAGTATCCCTATCAACTCCAAGTCAATCCGAACCTCGTAGTTATCGTTGCGATACCCAAGTTACATCTCGTCGGTCACGGTCCCAAATGTCAAACTATCTACTCCTTCAACTTCATCCCCGGCTCTGCTCGGACGTGCGGCGAATCCATCGAGCAAATATGGTCAGGGCAGAACGCCGTTGCTATGAGCACACGTGAGATGAGTCCGGGGAGTCGCCAAGATACGCTTGACGATCATCTTGGTGCATGGAATTTCCGGAAAGTAGTCGGTCTCGGTCAGTACATCCACGGCTTCATATGTGTATGTAAGACTGACCTTTCATTAGGGAAGCAGCTACTTGCTCTGCTTCGTGAGGCAGTTCCGATGCAGGTTCTGCATGGCAATGTGTTCAAACAGTTTTCGGCTTCACTTAACCCCCAACACATCTTAAAATGGCGGCAGATGGTGACCGCTTGGCATGCCGACAACACTTGTCCTGACCCCTACTCGCAACCATTCTCTGAAGGTAAGCTTAAATGCATCTAATCATTTAACAATGTCCTTACGTTGCTGTTCAAAAGGCAAGAGTCTCGCTAAAGCCAAACTGGAGCTGGCAAAACAGGAAGCCGTTGATGCGAGTGCCGGCGTGATCTCACCGCATGAGATTTCTGCCAGTACATTCTTGTCGTCGGGGCTGGAGCTGGAGGAACAGCAGTACGTAGAATATTTCGTATGCTAACTGTATACTAATGCCTTACCCAGACGTGCACTCAAAGTATTGGTGTCGAATGCATCCGCAAAATCTGACGTCCAAGCCGCGGAGATTCAGCAGAGACGGAACGCCTTGAAGCACCGCATCGATGTTTGGCGCAAAGTCCAAGGAGTTTACATGCCTGGCGTCTCGACATCTCTTCAAGATCGACATCCGTCTCTCGACGAACAATCTGAGCCCAGCAATTCCGAACTCTCTGAATTGTACCTACCATCATCTCTCGCACTAGCTGTGCGTGCCGCAGTCGCACCGGGTCTCGCTGAAAAAGAACTTTGCCTACGTCTGGCGCAGGCGGACGACTGTATCCACCAACTTCGACGGAATCTTCGCATTCGAGCAAATCTCTGGCGGTACAAGGTTTTCAATTCGACCGGTCAAAAGGCGAACACACGCACCCGCGTGGTCATAGATCGGTTTCAAGGCAAGATCAACCGCCATGTGGAGGGGTACCGAGCAGCTCGTCTTGCGCTCCTCTCTCTAGACCCTAACGGCAAATGGACCGAGCGTCTCCAAGTGCTCAACAGCGACGACATACGCGGTCCTAGTCGCGACGATGGAGCGGAGTTGAGCGGGAGGGATCGGACAAGTGAAGGTCGACATGTAGCCCCATGGATTTGGCACATCACCATTGCATCTGAGAGCGGCGAGTCCGTGGATGAAATGAACGACGGTACGTTCCTTATATTAAATGTTACGCCGTTCTAATCGTCTTTTCCTAGATGTGCGCGTGGAGTGGGTCAAAACGGCAGCTCGCGTCGACCGTTGGGGGGAGGAGGTCACGCTCGTCTGTGAGGAAATGCGGCGCACTCTTGCTTTCCTCGAATGGCGCGCAGTCTGGTGGATGAGTCAAGCCAACCGGCGTGTTGCATCGCAGAGCGTAGACGGTCTTGCTATTGAGCTGGGGCTGCAGTCGGGACTCCATGCGTACGCGCTGAAACAGGCGGCAACACAACGTGCTCTTGCGAAACGATTTGCCCAGCTTTGGGTACCGTTTTTGAGCAGGCACTCTCTACTACCATCTTTGTGTGCTGAGTGGGGCTGGGTTGTGCCCAGCGCTCACCCTGTGTCATGTCGTCGACCCACGCCGGCTCCTCAGACTTCGACATCTTCACGGCATGCCTTGGACTTGCTGATGGCGGAGGACTTGGATGAAGACTACGGAGATAGCGACGGGCATGCAAGCAGTGGCGATGAGGAGTTTGTTGAATCCGTTGACACTCATTCATGATGCACTTTAGACCGTGTTCGCGCAACGATCATTTTTGGGATGATGATATATATATTGCGATATTGCAGGTAAAAAAAACATGTTGGCTGCACATACTGTACAATATACGTCGTATACCGCCCCTCGTCCTACCAACCCCAACCTGACCCGAAGTCCCGCACCACCTCATAGAACTTGTCAAGAAAAACCGCGCGAATCGCGATTTCGCAAGCTGGTGGGTCGAAATTAGATCGTGATTCTATGCAAAGTGGTCAGAATGGCCTGTCCAATTGCGCTCTTGTCGCATGGGGAGTGAATATTGCCGTGGAACGGGTGTAATGGAACGAGGTGAGGCAGGCGGGAGAGAAAAGTGGGTTCAATTACTAATTGCACGCTGGGAACGCGAATTCGAGCCGCAGCGCCAGGCAGGACATTTCTATGTTAGCTTTGACCATAACAGCATCACATGGGTGTATGGATGCTGTTGAACGGGTGGATGGGAGGCCCGGGAAGGGTGGAGCGAGCGAGCGGGAGGGAAGGCGGGATCGATTACAAATCGGATGCTGGGAACGCGAATTCGGGCCGCAGCGCCTGAAATAAAGTTCGTATGGTGTCTTTGATGGTAACGGTGTTGTATAGGCGCATGGATGCTGGGGAACGGGTGGATGGGTGGCCCGGGAAGGGCGGAGCGAGCGAGTGGGAGGGGAGGCGGGATGGATTACAAAGCAGAACCGAATAGGGAACGGTGGCTGAGGATCATTGATCGCGCACGTG
This sequence comes from Rickenella mellea, assembly GCA_004355085.1. Classification (NCBI taxonomy): domain Eukaryota; kingdom Fungi; phylum Basidiomycota; class Agaricomycetes; order Hymenochaetales; family Rickenellaceae; genus Rickenella; species Rickenella mellea. The sequence goes on along the minus strand of ML170346.1, from coordinate 2,177 downwards.
GCAACGCGCTCGCGCGCTCGTGGGAGGTGCCAGAGGGATCACAATGGGCGGGGAGGAGCAGGGAAAGGGGAGGGAGGAAGAGCTACCATTCTGGGAAGGGCAGGGGAAGTAATTATACAGGGGTAATAGGAATGGCTGCAGCATCATAAAGAGGCAATAGCAACGCTGGCCCTTCGCTACCACCCTCCTCCTGTGATTGCTGTATTATCACTATAGAATTGACAGCTAGGACTGCTCCTAGGGCGACTCGACACCAGCGGCAACTCGACGACAGGCTCCTGCGCAGGCCGTGATGAGTTCTCAGCGCTCGACATGCGCATGAGTGTGCCGCTCACCTGACGCGCACGCACCCTCGTTGACGTGGCGGGCATGGCCACACCGCCCAGCGACTCGCTCTCGCTCTCACCCTCCGTCTCCTCGTGATCCCGTCGCCCCTCTTCTGATCGACTCGGTTCACCCCCGGCGTCATGAGCTCGACGCGCTTCGTCCTCGGCCTCGCGAGCTTGACGTGCTTCGGCCTCGTCGCGTTGCACGCGGTCCGTGCGGTATTGCGTCTCGATCGCGAGACCCTCGACACTCTGTGCGGCGTTGTCGCGCCCTT
>ML170345.1:2367-20812 GCA_004355085.1 Rickenella mellea | reverse complement strand
GAACTTGATTTATTTAATAATGAAGATGACGATGATAATGATATTGATGCTATTGAACAACTTGATGAATTTGATGAAGTCAAATCTCAAATATCAGGCAATAATGAATCTGAAGATGATGAATTTGATATTATCAAAGATGTCATGAATACGTATGACAATATCACTCTGGGAAAAAGAAAAAGAAATGATGACTTTGACGATTACAATCTTGATGATACGTTGTTCCATTACGATCACCCACAAAGATGTACACATGAATTTACAATAGTAAAGGAGGCATTGGCACTTGTGCCAAATTTTGTAGGTGGAAATTTGCCACGTAGAGATCAGGGAAATCGAGAGTATTATTGTGCAACAATGCTGGCACTTTTTAAACCTTGGAGATCAGGTCATGATCTACGCACAGATAATAATACATGGGATGATGAATACACTTCCCACAACTTTGATAAACGTCAAACTGAACTTATGGAATATTTCTACTTAAGATATGAATGCAATGATGCACGAGATGATTTTTCAGCTCAGCGTAAAGCTAAAGAAAATAATGTGCCTTTTTGGGGGAACACTGAAAATTTAAATGAGTTGGATAACACCAGAAGTGAAGAAGAAATCAGAGAAGGTGCATATTCAAATGATGTAGATCCTCATTTAATTAGAGATGACAAAATCGGTAATACGACTTTGCGTAAAATTGAACAAATGGCTGAGATGGAAAAAGTTATGGCAAATTGTGGTTGGCTTGACAAATATAAAGGCTCTGAAGATGATCTGTTAGATTCTAAAACTGAACCGTTTATGGAAACAAAAGGAAAAAATCGAAAACAGTGGAAAGAAATATTGAAGGCAGCTAAAAATGCAATACTAGCATTGAAAAACAATGTTCCTAGACAAAATAATAATGCAACACTTCAATCTAATTTTACATATAATCCTACAGAATTGCTGAAAGTAGTTGATTCATTGTATTTGACCCAAACATTTAAAATACAAAACGAAGAAATCAAAAATATGATGGAAAATACAGTGCAAAGGTTTTCACTAAATAAAGAGCAAGAGAGAGCTTTCAGAATTATTGCAAATCATGCATCTCATCCATGTGGAGAAAATTTAAAAATGTATCTTGGAGGAATTGGAGGAACAGGAAAATCTCAAGTGATCAAATCCTTAATTTCATTCTTTGAGCAAAGAAATGAATCCTATCGATTTATTATTCTGGCACCTACAGGTTCAGCAGCTGCTCTTATTTCTGGTTCAACTTATCATTCAGCTCTGGGTATAAGAGAATTTGGAAGTTCTAGTAATCCAAATATAACAGCTTTGGCACAAATTAAAGCCAGATTAAGAGGAGTTGAATATATATTTATTGATGAAGTTTCAATGCTATCCTGTCAAGATCTTAATACTATTAGTACCAAACTCAATGCAGTATTTAAAGGAAGCAATGACTACTGTGGAGGAATGAATATGATTTTTGCAGGCGATTTTGGACAACTACCACCTGTTAATTCATTCCCACTCTATAGTCATAATGTTGGACTGAAACCTCTATCTGGTACAACAAACAGTGGTCAGGGAGCATCACTTGGCAAGGCTTTATGGCATCAAATTACTACTGTTGTCATTCTTAGAAAAAAATATGCGACAAAAAACACAATCATCTGTAGATGCAAAATTCAGAACTGCTTTAGAAAACATGCGATATAAAGCATGTACAATTGACGATATTACATTTCTACGAACATTAATTGCAGGCAGAGGACCTGGAAAACCAGATGTTAGTCAAAAGAAATTCAGATATGTTTCAGTTATTACACGTCTCAATACTCATCGTGACAAAATAAATGAACTTGCTGTTCAACGATTTGCCAATGAAACAGGACAAAAACTAAGTCACTTTTATTCAATTGATAAAATTGCTGCAACAGATAATACCAATGAATCTAAAAGTTCCAGAAAGAAAAATAAAAATGCAAGACAACCAAAAAGATATACTGATTATCTCAGTCAAGAAGATCAAGAAAAAATATGAAAACTACCACCAGGATCAACAGAACATCATGCAGGAATATTGTCACTGTGTATTGGAATGCCTATACTAATTAAAAGAAACGAAGCAACTGAATGTTGTGTTACAAATGGTGCAGAAGCAACAGTAGTGGGTTGGAATGCATCTACATTAGGAGGTAACAAACAAGTGCTTGATACATTATTTGTTAAATTAACAAATCCTCCAAAAGATGTTCAAATAGAAGGACTACCATTAAATGTTGTTCCTATTTCCAGACAAAGCTTTGTAGTAAAATGTCAGCAACAAAATGATGCAGAAATTTCACTTAGTAGAGAACAAGTGCCTGTTCTTCCTAATTTTGCAATGACTGATTTTTCATGCCAAGGTAGAACTCGACCATACAATGTTGTTGACTTGCATAACTGCGCCAATCATCAGTCATTCTATACATGCTTATCACGAGGATCCACAGCCAATGGAACAATAATTATCCAAGGTTTTGATCCTTCAAAAATTATGGGACGTGCTAATGGAGCTTTGAGACAAGAATATCGAAGCTTAGAACTACTTGATGAAATCTCAAAACTAAGATATGAGGGACTGCTTCCTGCACATATTGAAGGAGACAGACGCAATACACTTATTAAAAAATTCCAAGACTGGAAAGGTCAGAATTATGTACCAGAAAATGTTCATCCTGCTATTCAATGGTCATCTGATTCACCTTTTGAGCTTCTTGAAGATGATCAAGATAATAAAGTTGAATATAAAAATTCAAATAAATCAGATTCTAATCCGCGGCCAACCAAAAAAACCAAAGTCACAAAAGAAACTGAATCAACAGTGCAGAAACAAAATGCCAAGACAGCAAAACGTAAATTGGATGAAGTTAATATTAATACCAATCATGATCAACCATATAAAACCTCCTCATCATATGCAAGCCGACACTTCAGTGACTGGGTCCGAGGTTGCTTAGCACTGTTCAAAGATGCCTGATACAAAGCATTCGCATTCTATGTATTGAAAGGTGAGCACCTTGGTTTAAATGAAGATAAAAAGAACTTACCAAGAGATGACAATCAGATAGCATGGCGATGCTCCTTAAGACCTTAAACATCTTGAAGCCACCGTTTACTTTTCTAATGAGGAAGGACATCTGGATCTCTACCAGCAGTCCAGTGCGGAAGCGAAATTCATCTGGCTTAACAGAGTTGAAACGCTCTATTCTAGAAATCGTTGTGAGTAAAGTATGTTATGAAAGAGATGATAGGAACTCACTTTTCATTGCCAATGATTGTTTCTTGTTTAGCAAAGTACTCGACGACATTGTCATCCAAGTGAACCAGAGTCTGACCGCCAGCATCCAACAGGAATCCCTTGGGATCAACTCCCGGTGAAAACTGTAGTGGTATGGCACGTGTGTTGAGATTACGGATGGTAAAGTAAGGATTGAAGGCTTCTATACAGCCGTAGTCGTGGCCACCAACAGTTGTAGGTTGGTAAGGCAAATACCTACCTTCCTTCAACGACATCTGCAGCTTCTCGTCAATGAGGGTGATGGCATGCTCGCATTGCTCAAAGCCAGGTGTCCCGTAACCAGACAAGACCACCATCTGCTGTGCAAAGTAAGGATTGCGAGGAACTCTGTGCATAATGTTAGTTGTTCACATTCTTTGGCTGGTACACAATCACTCACTTCTTCTTTTGTTCAACAGGCGGTAGGCTCTCGTCAATTAGAATCCCTTGCATAGCTAGGACCACCTCCTCCATAGGAGCATTGCTGTCCTCATTTTGATAGCACAACCTATATGCAGCTGGGACACCGGACATGCAGACTTGAGTTGCCATCTCCACTTAATCTTTCTAATAATATCAGTGAGAGCCAATGCTATATGCATGGCGCAAACAATTCCTTCTTTTAAAATACATTTTATTTTATTTTACTTATACATAGATTGTAGATGCAGGTTGTAAATTTTACACTAAACTATTTTAAAAGAAGGAATCGTTTGCGCCATGCATAGCATTGGCCCTCACTGATATTTGTTGTATATTTCTGGCCCCTACTGACAAGATTTGAGATGGCCAAATTCGAAAAAATCAGTGAAAAATCGGAATAAATATGAATCTCACCATTGTATGTGAGCCAGAGCTTCATTTTACACCAGAAAATGTGTTCTAGACGCGCTTCTTATGGTAGAATCTATTGTTGTATATTGCTGGCCCTTACTGACATGATTTAAGGTGGCCAACTTTGGAAAAATAGCTCAAAAATCGGAATAAATATGAATCTCACCATTTGTAGTGAACCAGAGCTTCATTTTACATCAGAAAATGTGTTCTAGACTTGCCTCTTATGGTAGAATCTATCGTTGTATATTGCTGGCCCTTACTGACATGATTTGAGTTGGCCAAATTCGAAAAAATAGCTCAAAAATTGAAATAAATATGAATCTCACCATTGTATGTGAACCAGAGCTTCATTTCACATCAGAAAATGTGTTCTGGACTCGTCTCTTATGGGTAAATCTATCGTTATATACTACAGGCCCTTACTGACCTGATTCAAGATGGCCAAATTCGAAAAAATCAGTAAAAAATCGGAATAAATATGAATCTCACTAGTGTAAGTGAACCAGAACTTCATTTCGCATCACAGAATGTGTTATGGACTTGCATCTTATGTGAGAATCTTTCCTTGTGCATGACTGGCCATTACTGAGAATATTTAAGATGGACAAATCAAAAAAATAGCCTCAAAAATATGAATTTAATATATATTTCACCATTTTGAATGAATCCGATGTTCAATTGTCATTCAATACAGTGTGTGAGAACTGTATTTTGTGAACACATCATTCAATCTGCATTTGTGGCCAGTTCTGAAAGAATATAGCATTGAATAGGTTATTTTAAAAAAGATGCACCAGGGGGGTTTGAACCTCTGACCTCACGTGTCTTCATGGTGGTGCTGATATTGTGGCTAAATTTCCTTTTTTGATCGAAAGTCACTTGGTTGTTGCCACAAGTAACAAAAGTTTGTAATGCATTACAAAATTTTGTTACTTCATTACAAAACTGGATTGTAATGTCATTACAAAATTTGTTAACTTTGCCCAAAAAGGAAATTTGTTCTTATCTATAGTCACCAAAAAACTTGACGAACCTCCTGCAATCATGCAGGTAAAGACTCTCCTTCCATAAATGGAAGGAATTGTAAATATTTAGTCTTGAATGAAACGTAGAATAATTAAGTGAACTCACATCTGCGAACGTTCTTAACTGCTTCCATTTAGTCTTGGGCTCGTCCAGAGTGGTGAACAAGTTCTGAAGATGTTCGACTGCTAACAATGTAAGTGCATTTACGATGAACATCTGTGAATAAGAATTCACCAATCCTATCTTTGTTTAGGAAGTGTAAGACGCTGGTCATGGTGTGGGGTGGGGACTTTGGAGGGGGGATGAGGGGATGAAGGGACTTGGTGTGTACAAAGTGTTTGAAGATGATGCTACGATAATCCCGCCCAAAAGTAGGGGAAATTGAGGAATTGAATGTTTAAAAACAGCTCCGCAGCGGAATTGCTGTGGTTGCTATGTTAGCAACAAAATCAGTAAGTCTTTTTCCCCGGAAAAATGGGGATAAAACATTAACCATGGCAATGTACGCTGGCAGGACGGAGAACAAATTACGGATTTGTTCCGGGAATAATTCAGGTTAGTGTACCCTGCCACATGACGTCGATGAAACATTTTCTTATTCCCGTGACATTGTTTTGAACAATTCCGGAGCCCATGAACGCCGTATTTCAATTCAGAAGAGAAGAGAATTAGTCTAGAATTCACGATGGGTTTTCCTTCACAACTGTTTCTAAATCATTTATTTAACATCATCATCCCTGACAGTATGACGCAGTTCTGCCAAAAATTTTAAAGAACAACTGGCAGTCACCGACGGTGAACTCGAAGGTAACAATTCAAAGTGTGGATACTTTTTATCACCGTTAAAAAATTCTCTGATGCTCCGCAATCTTGGCGGAAACATATTTAATTTGTTTTAAAAATAACATGGAGGTGTTGCCCGTTAAAAGGCCAAGGTGTTTGAGCGTGAATTCCCTTCATCATCATCACAAAGACTTAGCAATAGCAAATCGCTCAACGAACCCCAAGTTCAACAACAACTTTTATCAATCGTAAGTCACTTGTTCATCGTCCTCCTCAGCGTTTAGACTCTAATGCTGCCGTGTTACAGAGAAATGGCCCCAAAGATGTCTACCAAAGCGTCCAATGCCTCTGGCAGCAAAGTACCTGCACCTGCTCGCATGGTAGGTGGAAAGCGCACCACCAATGCCCGTGGCGGAAATGGTGGAAAGAGGATCGTCGAGGTAGTTGTTCCAACTGCCCAGTCTGTCAATAGGTAAGACAATTTCCTTGCCATAAATTCATGAAAGGTCACTGAGGGTTTTTTTCTTCAGGCAGAAGCAAATGCAGAAAACTTCTGCCCTCAAGGCCAAGTCTTTTGTGGACGACGAAGCAGAGTAAGTCCTCCCCATTGCTAATTGGTGACAGTCATTCATATCATTTACAGGCATGTCGAAGACGGAGATGTATCCAACAGTGGAGGGGAGGAGGACATGGAGAATGTTGAGGAGGAGGAGGAGAAGAAGGAGAAGGAGAACTCGGACATGGAGGAGAGGGAGGAGGAGAAGGAGGATATGGATGTGGATGAAGTTGCTGTGTAAGTTTCTTTCCACATTCTCGCTGCTCTGCAACAAATAACTGACATGTTCTAGCAAAAATGAAAGCGATGATGAAGAGGAAGAGGAAGAGGTGCAGGTGTATGAACCCAAGACCCCTGTCCGTAAGCCTCAGAGGGCAAAGAAGACTGAGGCTCCTCAGAGGTAAGTAACACTCATTTTTCCTTATCTTACCAAACTAATTATCATGTAGCAAAACATCTGTTTGTTCAGAGAACCTTGAAACTCCCAAGCGTAAAGAGCACCATGAAACTCCAAAGGACAAAGCCCCTCTCACGTAAGTGTGATACATTCAACAAGCCAATTAATCACAGCTAACCAAACATCAGACCCTTGAGTAATCCCAAGTTGGAATGTGTCAGAGCAGTCAAGCAGCAGCAAGAGCTGTAAGTTCTGCTTCATTGTTTTACTGAACGTTACATTGTTTCTCAAATAAAGATCCTTGCTTCCTGCAATTGTCCTTAGAAGCATGCAGAAGCGCAAGCACACCCCCATAGAGATACCTGACTCTGAATCAGACAACCAGGATAGTCCAACACCAACACAGTATGTTTCCAATATGTCAGCTATTATAACTTTACGCTGATTTGATTATAGACACATCAGAAATATGCCACTTGACACTAAGAACTTAGCTAAAGCGTAAGCTTATGTTTAAAATAGTAAATGAGACGTCTCAATTGTCATCTTCAGGAGACAAGTAAGGTCTGTAGAGATAGGCTCTATGGTCTTCCACCATTTGCCAGACCGTTCCTCACCTTCCCCACCACCTGCTCAAACGTTAGTTAATCTTTAAGTCATTCAATTGGAATATTCACCTGAACTCTTGTCAGATCATCCAAGCATGGGGGTCTCAAGAGAGAGGCTGAAGAGGATGATTCTCTTCTGGCTGAACGTCCTCCCCGTTCCAAAAAGCCTAAGATTTGGGTAGAAAACTCAGATGAAGAGAAGGGGGAGGATGATGAGATGCTCATTCAGTCAACGTAAGATAATGTCTCATTTATTAAGCAACAGCTTGTCTAACAATAATTTCATTGTCCAGCTCTATGAAACAGGAGGTTGTAGATGTACCAATCACTAATAGGTAAGGATATTTGACTTTAGGAAGATGAAGCACCTACTCACTAATTTATTTACAGGACACCACGCTTCACTGCTGCTCAGAAAGGGAAAGGCAAACCTCCAGTCATCCCCCAGCCTGTCCTTCAACCCTCTCCCAAGGAAACTAAACCAGTTTTGAGAGGTAGAGATTGTGCCTACATGAAACAGGAGTTATCTGACGACGAAGAGTATGTGTCTCTATTCTCTAAATTCTTCACTCTTACTGATCAGTTATTGCAGCATTCTTTTACCACCAAAGGTTGAAGAAGTGGGGGAGCCTGGTGCTGAGGCTGACATACCCAAGGACGCCATGCAGGAGCCAGCACCTGAGCAGGACAATGACTTTATTGACATTGATCCTGAGCAAGACCCAGAGGGATATGTGTAAGTGTTTCAATATGTATGTGTGAATGTTCTGCTCAAGAACTGACGCCACTCCTTAGCAAAGCACTGGAAGACAACTTCACATTAAAGGGGATTGATCTCAGTGGGTAAGTACCATACTAATTTCTAAATTAAACATTACCTTATTATTCTTTCAGACCAGACAACTGCCTCGTCACAGATATTGCAATCCAAGATGCCTTTCTTTATGGAACATACAGTTACCTTGATCTAATCACAGTGTAAGTATAGCATGGATATTTACAAGTGATGTTCTCTAACTTGACAATTCAGCCGACCCATCATCCATTATGTTCCCAATGAGCTGCTGAGAACTAATCTCAGTAAGCTTGTCAGAAAGGTGAACAAGGATCAAAGGACGTAAGTTTTATCAGTTCTATTTATTTTCCAGCAGCTGACAATATGTCTAAGTAACATTCTGGATGCCATATTGTTCAGTCGACGTCACACCAGACTTATGAATGCAGCCAGGATTAATCCCTCTCTGCTTAGCATTTATAAGGCTGGAGAGGCCATGGTGGTCTCAGCAGCTGGAAATCCAAACAGGCCTCTCAAATTTCTTACCACAGGTTTTGTTGAGTTTGCACATGTGAAGGATCCAGTGATGACAACCAGAGGAGAGAAACATGCTGTGGTAAAGGAGATTGGCATCTCAGTGTGAAAAGTGGAACTAGATGAGGAAGGAAGAGGCTCTAGAATAGCCTCAGACTCAGACACAGACACAGACACAGATGGTGGTTGATAGCAAAGTTGTCAACAACGACTACAAACAAGAACAGCCTAACTAAGGTTGTGACTAAAGTGTGACAGTGTGACTGCAACCCGGCATACAACTAACACTCAGTTCTTCCTCAGGAGTGGGAGCGTAAGATGGGTTCACTGTACCATGCTTTCAACAGGGCAGGAGTGCATATTTTGCAGCTCAACACTTACAGCACCAATGCCATCTTTGCCACCAGACCAAAAATTGTCAGTGGTAACTATAAGCGTGAGTATCAGATTATCTTCTTCATTTCTATCATTTTTTCTCACTTTTTCCATCCAGCAACTGTGAAAGCTCCTGCCTTTTCTGCAAAGCATTGGATTAGTCTGATGCCCAAGTCATACAAGTCAAAGGCGTCGTCGTCATCATCATCATCAGCAGCAGCAGCAGCAGCCCCACGTTCATCTTCATCTTCATCAGATTACACACGTCATCCTGAAGATACAAGTAAGTTATTCACAAGTTAAAATCTAAACTACACTAATAATTATTGGTTTCAGTCCCAATCATAGACTTGCGAGAGTTGAACAACTTCAACTTTAAGTCTCATTTGGATGATTTTCTTCAGGGAACACATGACTTCCCCACGCTCACAGATGTTCCAACAGGCAGTTTGGTATCCATAGTGCACACAGTGAATGCATTCAAAGCTAAGAATGTCACTACCATTGATCACTTGCATTTATCTTTCAATCTGTGGGGTATTCTGGTGTTGACTGATCCTCTGGTAGCATAATTGTCCTTTGTCCTCTGCAGCAATCATCTTAAATTTTGTCTTGTACTTGCACAACTTGTATAATAGCTGAATTTGTAGAAAAACAATGCATTTGTTTTTCATTTTGTGGAAATCTGGTGAAAATGACTTAGCTGGGAATGGTGCAGAAATTCTGAGATGCAAACTCAGCTTTCAGATGACAAATATGATGATGTAATACTACATTACCTCATTGCCCAATATCACAAGAAACTTTTGTGACATGTCACCTTTTGCATCTCTCCTTCCTACTTCCACCATCTCTGCAGACACATCACATCTTCTAAATCTCCTGCCCACTCATCCTCCACCCATACACAATCATCATAGCTATATCATCCATACATCATTCTCACAACTATACACCTCCTGGTCAAGTGACCAAATGCCAAGTGGCTAAAGAAGCAAGTGCTTCCAAACTCTATACCCATTGCCAAGTGGCAGAAGAAGCAAGTGCTTCCAAATCATACATCCTACCCAAATGCCAAGTGGCAATTCAAACACACCTTTTTAATACAATGACATCTGTATATCATAACTTCAAGCAGTACTTCTTTAGAACATCCTTGATTTTATATTTTTTGATCATTTTCAGTTTCAGTCAAAACTCTGCTGGTACTTATTCATTCACAGCCAACAGTATCACTATAGAACACTCTTCCATTAACAGTATCACCAATTGTGCTTCACTTTCATTTTTCTCAAATAATCTAAACTCTTTTCATAGTATATACCTAACAGATAACTTGAATTCTTCATCCAGAAATTGTGAACATTCATCATATGAAGATGAGGATAAGGGTAGCTTTACAAACAGTCAATATGCTCACTATAACCATTTTCCTGTTGAAAACAGTGTTAACACAGACTCACCTCATTTTATCTGCAGACTTATTGCTCTAAATCTTAGGAAAAATCAAATCAGAAAGCATGACTTTACAGTGTTTTATCAAAATATTCACTTGTCACAATTACATGCAAAACCTTCACTACAGTCGGCGAAGAACTCTGACTGCAACTCCGCAGAGACGTCATTTCGACAGCCTTAAGCACCAAATCAAAATCTTACTAATAGAAGTAACAAAGATATGCATTTTTATGCATTTTGGAGATTTTCCGGAAAATGTTTCAATTTTGGGTGGAAAAATTTGTTTTAGTATTGATATTCCTAAGTTGTCGGAGCTGAATAAACTTTATTTGACCGCAACAATGCCACCACTCAACAAGAAAACTGCGAAGGCGAAGACACAACGTCGAAAAAACCCTACATTCTCTGTTGGGACGGAAGAATACATCCCACACTGCAACCCGGACTCAGACTTGGACTCAGACTTGGACTCGGATTGGGTGGATGAAGATGCTGAAGAAATCAGGGCAGCTCGGGAAGCCATGAAGAAAAGATATGCTGATTTCTTCTCCTCCCGGGTAGGGCATATTTCAGTGGATTTTCCGGTAAGTCCATGGTTCACTGTCTCGTGGATTCTCTCACAACAGTGCTGCAGGTAAAGAAGCAGCGAGCCCTCGGGGATCGACCGCCAGTGTACACTGGTGGCTCTCGCACAACAGACTGGCGAAGGAGAAGAGAAGAGGAGGCGAGGAGGCAGTCTGTCACAGATTGTCCCACATTACAGACGCTGGGAATAACAGTTACGGTACGTCCGTGATCTCCGCCGTAGGGCGTGGCGTATCCTGATGTCCATTTCTGTCCAGAAGAAGCGCCGTCGACCAGAGATGCCAGATCCTTCGCCTTACACATTAGAGCAAGATGGGACTATTGAGCTTGAGCTCGAGTATGGGTATTTAGATGAATACGTGCAGGAATTGGAGGTGCAGTTAAATGCAACTGAGAATGATCTTGTCGAAGCAGACTGGGAAGATTGCCCAATGTCTGCACAATCCGACGAGAGCCACGACCAAGACAGTGAAAGAGTGCTGGTACTTGACCACGCAATGAATAGATTAACAAATAGCTGACCTAAAGTGTTCTGCAGGATTCAGCCACGGCATCGGAAATTGCGTCGGAAAATGTGGCCTCTGAGTCTTCGGAGTCGGCAGAAGTTGTCGAAGCATCAAGATTGCTTGATGACGAAGAGATCCCAAAGCAGGGTATTCTTGAGATTGTCAGGACACTTCTCAAGCAACTCAAGAAGCTTCGATCGAGAAAATGTATCAGAATGCTTGTGCAGCTGCAGGCAGTTACAGATTTTGTTCAGTTGCGAGAACGCTACCGTAAGCATCCAAGGTGCAAGACTCCGGCGATGAAAGCAAGTTTGGCTGTGGCTGCACGTATGGGCAAAGGAGTCTATTTTGCTCAACAGGTTCGGTTCAATGAAAAATATTTATTACAACATCACACTCTACCGCCCTCAAAGACAACAATTCGGCATGGTCACGTAACTCTTCTGGATAATGAAGCTGTTGTGTTAAATGTGCGCAAATATCTTGCTGCGCAAAATCTTGGCCAGATCACGCCGCAAGTGCTGTGCCGGCATGTGAATGACGTGCTTTTGCCAGCTATGGGACTCACTGGGTCGATCTCAAAACGTACAGCAATGAACTGGTTGAAGAAGCTTGGTTATTGCTGTTGAGAGGCGAAAAAAGGATTATATGAAGATGGCCATAACCGCCCGGATGTGTTGGAGTCTCGCAAGAAATTTCTCGATAACTTGTTGGCCCTCTCAAAGTAAGTATTCAAAAAATAATTTTATTTTCTATCTAACAATTTCATAAAGGATGATGAATACATATGACGAAAAGACCCTCGATCCGATACTGCCAACACTGGAGCGCGGACAGAAAGAGCATATATTTGTTACTCACGATGAGTCCATTTTCCACACCAACGATCTTCGACGGCGTGTGTGGCTTGAGACGGGTCAGCAGCCATTGCGAAAGAAGGGGAATGGTCGGGCAATCCACGTTTCAGATTTCCTTTGTGAACCAACTGGTCGTCTCAAATTGAGTGAGGCACAAATTGCAGAGCAGTTGAAACTTGCTCCGGAGTCGCGTCTGGCAGTAACGGATGCTCGCAAGATTATATTTCCGGGAAAGAATCACGACAAATGGTGGGACTTACCGCAGTTGATGACACAACTTGAGAAGGCTGTCGACATCTTCGAAGCCATGTTTCCCAACGCTATCGGTGTTTGGGCGTTCGATTGCTCTTCTGCCCATGAAGCGTTCGCTCCGGACGCTTTGAACGTCAATAACATGAACGTCAACCCGGGTGGGAAGCAAACCTTAATGCATGATACCATCATTCCACTCGACAACCCACCACCAAAACCGGGTTGGCCTGACACGCGAGGGCAACGTCAATCCATGGTGTATGCTCAATCGCATTCGGATCGAAATCTTGCTGGGAAGGCGAAGGGAATGGCGGCGGTTTTGAGAGAACGCACTGCGGTATGGGACAAGTTGTGTGAGGCGCAAGGTGGGGAGAAGAAGGTCGTCGGAATTTGTAAGGTGTGCAAACTCTCGCAAGCTCACAAAGACGCGCTTCGTCGAGTTGCTCTTGCTGAGCAAGCGGGACAAGAAGACATGCTGTCGGATAGTGATCTCGAGCAGGCCATGGCACAAGCTCCGCCAGAGGACTTGTCAGAGGATAAGTGGTGCTGTATGAAGAAGGTACTGTCAAACCAAACTGACTTCATCGAAGAGAAGCCAATGATTCAACTGTATCTCGAACGGCGAGGTCACATCTGTGTTTTCTTTCCCAAGTTTCACTGTGAGTTAAATGCAATTGAAATGTATTGGGGATTTGCGAAGTACAGTAAGCCGCTGCAACATCTACACTGTCTCGATCTGACATCATCGTGACAGGATACCGAGAAGTATCGGACGGACGGTTCCCAACGGCACGTACGCTCGTCCCTCAGTGCCTCGACATCTGCGACACGCACACCATCCGGAGGTTTTTTCGGAAATGCTGGAGGTACATGGATGCTTATCGGTACGTGATATATTGGCAGTGCGAGCGACACGGCAGCTAACGAACACGAACGCAGCAAGGGTCTTGATGCCCGTGAAACGGCGTTTGCAGTGAAGAAATACAAGTCCCATCGCAGTATTGGCATGGTAGACGAAGTTCGTGAGGCATTGAGGCAGCATGGGGTCGCTCGGAACAGCCAATAGCTAAGTATTGGTTCCGTAAGGCTGTTTTGAACCCAAAAATAGCCAAAAATCGGGTTTTTCGCCCATGTTTCAATTTTTCCAAGCTTGAAAAAAAAAATCTTTAAATTCAAAATTGTGCCGAGCATACATTTTAGATAGCTTCCATAAGACTCAATTACAGTCATTTTTCAGGCAAAATATATTGATTTGGTGGAGGAGATACAAAAGTCGCGTTATGCTAGCCGAGTGGCTGGTTTTGATCTTCGCCGAATGTAGGCAGTACCAAACCAATCTATATTGTTGGTGGCAAATTTAACAATAATCAAGCCATAGGTGGTGGTTCCAATTACGATTCCTTCCATTTATGGAAGAATCGTCCTTACACCCCGAATTTAAGGGCGCTTGTCAGGTAAAACACGCCCTATAGATGGGAAGAAATTTCCTTTTTAGGAAGTGTAATGAAATTGTAATGAAAGTAACGAAACTTACACTTAACTTTCATTTTCCTTACTTTGGGCGCTTAATTTCCTTTTGAGGTACTCAGGGTCCACCTTCCTAATTGGGAAAGTGTGGCGGATTTTGTTGCCACCACTTGCCACTCACCATTGCTCACTTTTTTCCTTTTTTGGTAGTCAGGGTCTACTTGCCTTTTATGGTAATTGTGGCAACTCTTTCAGCCACAGGACCCTGGCCTCAGAGACCACTAACCGGTGGCACTCCTTTTTCGCTGCTGCAAAGTTCAAAATTAGTAAGCACCTATAAATAACTGCATTTCTTGGGGATTGAACCCAAGGCCTCATGCATTTTCACTGAGACATTTGACCACTACACCAAGTGGCCATTACATTTGTACTACATTATTGTTACTTTTATGGCCTTAACTACAACAGATTAATGTTTTTTCAGTAATTTGCCAATAACTAAAGAACTACTGGGTCTAAAATCACAAATAAATTACTCACAGAATGCCTGGCATTAGGGCTTCCAGAAATGGTCAATCAGATCACGTGACTTTCGAAAATGGTAACATTATTAAGCGCACAATGAGATAATAATATTTGAACAAAAGCTCTGTTGTGTATTTTGTTATGGTTCAATCTGAATGGAGAACTCTGAAGGATTCAATACAATTCCTTATATGGTAATTGAGCTTCCAGCAATGCACCAGCCACCGGCAGACAATAGAATCACGAATGTTCTTTCTAATGAATTATATAGATTTACTGCATGTATTTTTGTGTGACCTGTTATGGACATCCGACCACTCTCACATGCAGCACAGGGTAAGAGTACTGCATCAAGTTTCAGATACGGCCCAGTCACAGCAATGTAGTAGTAATCTTGAATAAAAAAAGTGTCCACTTGCGGATTGAGTCGGTTGAACAGTGAGAGTGTCATTGTCATGAGTCGATCTTATTCACTCCTTGTCTGCTTTTGTTTGCTTAATTCTCACACTCTCCGGATACGTCTCCCCCATTTATGGACCCTCTCTGGACCTTCTTGCACATGTCCGACATTTTTAGAACCTTCTCTGACATTTTTGGACCTTGTCCAAGTTTTTAGCACTTATTATGTTTTCTCGTCCGAAATCGGAACAGTTTCATTTTTCGGAAGTCGGACTCTTACTATTGCCACTCTCTCTATTGTAGCTTTGGCATTCCGAAGCTCTGACTTCCCGTTTCAGAATTTCACCTAATATTTATGTAGTTGATGTCCTATACATTTCTCTTAGCTTGAATATCAATTGTCTGCACCACAACTCTTGTGCTGGGCACCTGGACTTCTCTTCTTACCATCTCCTGTCAGACCAAAGGCTCTTTGCATTGCAAAGTTGCCCTGTCCACTTAGGGTTGACATGTAAGGCTGTCCACTTGATCTCCGCTCTGTCTGCTCTGTCTCCGCTTCGGTCCACCTCCAGTCCAGTCCATCTCCGGTCTGGTCCACCTCTGGTCCACTTTTTCTACGGTCTCTGGAGTTCTTGCCACTTAGGCTGCACCGACAGGTGTGACTCTGACAGTCACAAGTCAAACAAAATCTAAACCGATTAGTCTTTGCTCTGTTCAATCTCTGTTCCAGTCAACCTTCACTCCGGTCAATCTCCGCTCCAAGTACCTCAACCAATTGTCTTCTCTCATAACCTTCCTCACTGCCTTTGCTATCCCATACCAATTAGATTGTCAGTTGTCTCTATTTGCCGAATGATCCTGCTTGACGTCTGTCACTTGCCTTGAGGCTAACTCCCAACTGTTACACTGAATAGCGCTACACCTTGTATCCTACACATCACCCTAGGGGTTGATCCACCAGGCTGTTACTCTCTGGTTCTTTGTACTCACCAATATTATTCTCCTGTTTCTGAACTTAACTTCTTTTTCCTTAGACACTGTCTTTTGTAATATTGGTGAGGGCCAATGCTACGCACCGCACAAACAATTTCTCCTTTTTAAATAGTTTTTGTTTACTTGGGGCAATGAAATAAACTGAGATTCAAGTAGGAACTGTTTTATAAAGAAGGAATCGTTTGCGCCATGCATAGCATTGGCCCTCACCGATATTGAAAAAAGATGCATAAAATTCACAAGACATGAGTTGGAAGAGTATTTCACTGAAACAGAAGCTTGCAATACAGAAAGCATGGAATTTAGATTTTTAAAGTATACAATTGATAGTGCATCTTTAAATCAAGCTGACCCTCATCTGATTTTAAATGTTCCAATTTCTGTATTGGCACAAAGGCTTCCTCTCAGATATTTGAAAGACATAGCTAAATTGCATGGTATCTATTATTTAACAAAATCAATAGTAAGTAGTATTGAGAAAGATATCTTGGCTCATGACTGTACCTGCTCTTTTAATTTCTTCACTGTTTTTGAAAGCACCAAGCAAGATTTGGTAAAACGTCAACAGAAATGCAGAGCTAAGTCTGAATTTCCCCCCAAATTAATTGATTCTGCACTGCAAGAAACAATCTGTAAAGACTTTTGTGATAGATTGACAGCCAAATATTTAGAAGAAAGTGGATGTGCTGTCTGCGCTCATTTAAATTCCATCTCTGAAATGAAGCTTCTAAAAGACATTGACACTAGATTATTAGATATTCTGTGCTCAGATAACATTGAGATTACCAGAATAGAAAGAAAAACAGAGGATGAAGATATAGAACCAATATCTGGTCCCATCATTGACCAAGATTGCAGATTCATTTGTATTTCATGTGAAAAATCCTTAGTTAAAGGAAAAATTCCACAAATGTCTTTAGCAAATGGCAGATGGGTTGGAAAAGTTCCCAAAGAACTTCAAAATTTATCTTGGGCTGAAAGATTGCTGATATCACGTGTTCGACATAACAAATGCATCATCCGGGTACAATCTGGAATGCACAAAATGACTGGGAATGTGATTCTATTTGCCAATCCAATGCCAAGAATATATAATGTGTTACCTCCTGCACGTGATGAATTAGATGAAGTTCTTGCCTTTATTTACACTGGACCTGTAAAACCTACAGAAAAAGATTTTCGTAGAATACCTCTCCTGGTGAATAGAAATAAAGTAGCTCTTGCATTAGCTTGGCTTAAATTAAATCATACAGACTATTCAGACTTGATTATTTCTCAGGAAAATCTCATGACATATGATGAGGATGCACCACCAGTTATTGTAAATTTCAGATGCATGACGTCAAATAAAAATCCAGAATCTACTGCTGTCAATGATGATGAGGATGAAATGGGTGTTGATGATGGAGAATGTCCATTTACAGTTCATGCATTAACAGGATCACAACTAGAAACTATGGATATTAATGCACTTAAAGCAGCTGCAGTACATTATTTAAATAAAGGTGGGAAAATGCTTGCTATTGGACATCATGCCAATCCTCTATCTATTTACAATAATCGTCAATTATATCCATCTATGTTTCCTTGGCTTTTCCCATATGGACTTGGTGGTATTGGAAATAAAAAAGAAGAGTTAACAGATATCTCTGATATTGCAAGAAAGAAATATCTACTCATGTATCATGATAAACGGTTTCAGATGGATCCTCATTTCCCTCTCATAGCATTTAATCATGAGCAGATCAAAAATAGTACAACCGGTGGATTTCTTCTAGCACAAAAAAATTCTTTTTCCAACATTGCCAACAGACTTATGAGTGTCGACAGAAATGTTTTACACAATTTATCATGGAGAATGGCTAATGGTGAACATGTCCGGCCTGAAACTGAAGATGAAAAGGCATGCTTTCAAATAATCAATGATCTTGATTGTGTTGCAAGTCATGTTGAAGGTTCAACTACATCACGTAAATACATGCGTAATGAAATTTGGTCTTTAATGTCTTATTGTGGTGCACCTTCATGGTTCATTACTTTTGCTCCAGCTGATGTCCGTCATCCTGTATGTCTCTATTTTGCAGACACTCAAGAGAAATTCACACCAGATATTGTTAAATCGGCAGATGATCGATTTCAACTTATTGCATCAAATCCTGTTGCTGGAGCCCGTTTCTTTGATTTCATGGTAAAACTGTT